>VZTD01002909.1:980331-1004229 GCA_013397725.1 Rhagologus leucostigma
TTTCATTTGGAGCCTCCACCCGTGCGTACACTCTGCGAGAGAAGCCGCAGACGCTGCCATCAGCAGTGAAAGGAGACGAGAAGATGGGTGGTGAGGATGAGGAGCTCAAGGGTTTGCTGGGGCTGCCAGAGGAGGAGACGGAACTGGACGTGAGTATGATGGCACACTGCCTTGATGGCACTTCCAGCTAGGACAGTATTCCCTGCTCGTTTGCTTAGAGTCATGGAATCATTTAGGTTGGAAAAGACCTTTAAGATCATCAAGTCCATAAATCTAACACTGCCAAGCTGTTATGACCCTGAAGATGAGGTTAACTCAGGTTCTTGTTAATAGATCCCTTGGGGCAGATTGGAGTGAAACAACGCTGAATGACCGATGTTTATAAATAAATACATAGGGTTTATTTTAGAACCATTAGGTTGCAATGGAAAGTAGGTAGGTAGCCATTTTGGTTATAATTATCTATAATAATATAGAAAAATAAAAGTATAAAAATAACACTTAAGAAAATATATAATGAAAAGAAAGAAAGGATACGAGTAGAAAGATCTCACCACCTGTGGGTCCAGCAGCAAGACTTGATGTCCATTGGTTGAAGTGATGGTTGCAGTCTTGATCCATGAGGGTGAGGAAAGCCCTCGAAACACAATTTAATGGCTTTAGGTAGAACACCCAGGTACCTCCCTTGGGAAGGGGAAGTTTTACACTGTCTGTTGCAAGACTGTGGATCTCATGCAGTCTTCTGGTGAAAGGCCCAGAAATGAGTTCTCGGGCACTTCAGGGGTCTTTGATGGNTGAAAAGAAAGAAAGGATACGAGTAGAAAGATCTCACCACCTGTGGGTCCAGCAGCAAGACTTGATGTCCATTGGTTGAAGTGATGGTTGCAGTCTTGATCCATGAGGGTGAGGAAAGCCCTCGAAACACAATTTAATGGCTTTAGGTAGAACACCCAGGTACCTCCCTTGGGAAGGGGAAGTTTTACACTGTCTGTTGCAAGACTGTGGATCTCATGCAGTCTTCTGGTGAAAGGCCCAGAAATGAGTTCTCGGGCACTTCAGGGGTCTTTGATGGTTTATGACCCTTCCAACACATGACCCTGCCTCTCATGTCAGCGCAGTTGAGCCAGTTATGCCCCATCATAGGGAAGAAAACCTTCAGCTCTAGGTGGGAATGGGAATGTCCCGGTACCTTCCCCAGTGGGGGAGGGGTCAGAGAGTTGGGGGGTGTAGTTTTACAACTGAGCCGTTGTGTAAGGCAGGACATTGTCCTGATAAAAAGCACTATCCCACCTTCCAGGATCTGCTTCTCATCGGCCTTTTCCCTTAATCTGGTTGAAAACCCAGCTTATTGCTAAACACGGGTTGATTTGACATAGTCATCCTCTGGTGCTCATGCCCTCTGTGCCTGGGCTGTTCCTTTGTGCACGTCAGCAAAGCACCCACTGTGTTTGCAAATGGCCAATTGTTTAAGCCATTGACATTTCAGTCTGTCACGAAGGCCCACAAGACCCTAAACCATGTCCTTAAGTGCCATGTCTAAATGTCTTTTAAATATCTCCAGGAATGGTGATTAAACAACTTCCCTGGGTAATACTTTCTTAGGTTCAGGTTCTTAATTTCTTGGCTTTGAAGATAGTCTTAGGTGTCTTCTGCTGTCAGATACACCCAAACCATCTCATCTGCAATGATTAACCTGTGATCATGCTGCTTCCCAGAATCATGGACCTAATAATCTTACTATGCCAGTGGTCCTCTTACCAAGGTTTGCCAGAGACATGCTCTCCAGCTAACATTGCCCCAGGTCGGGGTGGTTTCCCACACTGTTCCCATTGCCAGATACCTGTGCATGCTGCCCTGTTCCCTAAGTTAGCTAATGAAGAGAGAGAGGCAGTGTCTGTGGCATTCACAGATTGTGGATGTGGGAAAGGACCTCTCAGAATCATCAACCAGCTCTAGCAGGACCACCTGGAGTAGGCTGCCCAAGACTGTGCTCCATTCTAAATATCTCTGCAGAGACCCCACAGCCTCTCAGGGCAGCTCATTGCAGCCCTGAACCTCTGCTTGTTCCTCAGGGTCTGAACTTGAAACTAAACAATGTCCTGTGGTCTTCTGATGTGCACAGTCGTGATTAAATCAGACTTCATGCACTAGTTGCTTAAACTCTTTCGTTTCTAAATTTGCCATTAGAATCTGACAGAGTTTAATACAGCCCACAACAAAAGGATCTCCACACTGACCATTGAGGAAGGGAACTTGGACATCCAGAGGCCAAAGCGAAAACGGAAGAACTCCAGAGTGACGTTCAGTGATGACGATGAGATCATCAATCCAGGTAAGGAGTTTGCTTTAATCCTCAGTTGATGCCCTTCAAGACCTCCTTCCAGTATGCTCGTAGGGATTCCTCATGGTTGCATATGGATAAGGAGAAAAGAAATTTGGCAGTCAGTATTTGGGATCTGCTATTTCACAGAAGCTGCTGCCATGTCTCACTGAAGTCTGTGACCTCTTTCTGTTTCTTGTGGTCTACCTGTAAAGTAACTGCACGCTCTGAGCAGGATGGGGATATCAAACTCAGCTTCATCGTTCAGTACTCTGTCAGATACTGGAGAAATGTCACGGGTCCAAAAGGAGGAAGGTGGTTTACATTTTTTGCCCTCTTTAGAATCTCCATGGGAACAGAACTTGTTTGCTTTTCATCTGTCCTTTAATGCTTTCTTTACCTGTTGCCTCTGGGATGTCTCGAGCTCAGAGAGTTTTTGCTACTTTTCTGCACATCTGAACCAAGGCATCCCTAATCCTCATTCAAACTGATGCTTTTGAAGATGTATCCAATTCCAAATTACTCTTTTTTTCTCCCTTAGCTGTTCTGTATTAATGGCATTCTTATCAATCATACTTTAAATGGATAATATTCCTGTTAATAAGAGCAGCTAATTAATGAGCAGGCATTTTGAAATACAGTGTGGAGGTGGTTCCTTTGGCACCGAGAGTGACCATTTTGGTTTCTAATGTGATGCAGTTCAGTGCTCAGAACATCCTAATGCAAACACCAGTCATTCTCATCGCAAAAAAAAAGATAGTTTTTCCGGACTTTCAAACACTCACACTGACTGCTTCTGACTCCTGCTTCAAGGCACCCCAAGGACTTTAGGGTCTGGCTGCTGTGCCTTGAGCACATGCAGTGCCTTGTCAGCAGCAGCTTTCAGCCCAGACTCCAGCCTGTCTGATCCCAAACTGCCCATCCATCCGCTCCCATTCTCCATTTGAGGGAAAGCCTTCCATTCCTGGGAAAGCCAGGGTGCCTGATGAGCCATCTGGAGACAAAGCCACTGGGTGTTCCCCCGAGCCCCTCTCTTTATTTGGTCACACCTGTGCTTACTGGGAGCTGCTGGAGTGCTGGCTTTGGGAGAAGAAGGTCTGTTCCAGTTTTTCATATGGATTCCTTGACCCCACAGAGGTTCTGTTTTTCCCATGTGCTCACTGAAGGCATCACTGGTTGTGCTCACGGAAAGCATCACTGTTCTTGCTTTGCAGAGGACGTGGACCCATCTGTGGGGCGGTTCCGGAACATGGTACAGACAGCAGTGGTCCCTGTTAAGGTACGAGGTGACTCCCAACATTCTCATTAGCACATTACATTGATGAACTCACTTGATGATATATGAATTGCACCTTAGAAACAGAATGCTCCCACGTGGAAGGTGTTTCATTGTTAAGAAGAAGTCATGTCTGTGTTCCACAATTGTCTTTTTTAGCAAATTTGACCGTTTCCCTTCGAACCCAGCTTTAGCTCTTTTCTTTAATAACACATGGGATCAATGGTGATTTTTTTTCCTCCCAAAAAGAAACACTTTCTAGAAATTCAGTGCATTAGTTCCAGGCATCAGATAAAATTGTGGGAAATGTGGAAAATAGAAAGGAAAAATGAGAGTTTATTTAAATACTGTGTTCGACGTTTCGTAAGTTTGTGTACTAGAACAAGCAGGTTTAGGCTTTGCTCCAAGATGAGTGTGCTGCCAGTGTTCTATTTAATTGGAATATGCAAGGAGGAAGAAAGATCTGCAGAACTTCAGAGCAGCTAAGCCACTGTGTAACAGCAATTTCACTTGTTGCTGGTATAGACTTAAATAACATCATGTGGAGAAGGATAATATTCCATAAACCCAGACTGCAGGAGAAGATTCCAATGATCAGGAGCAAAATTACCCAAGTGATCTAGAAGTTGCAGTTTCTTTCTGTGGGGGAGGGAAGGTTTGTGTTATAATGCTCTCAGGCACAGGGTGGAATTCTTGGGGTGTCCTATGCAGGGCCAGGAGTTGGACTCAATGAACCTTGTGAGTCCGTTCCAACCCAGGACATTCTATGACCTACTCGGTCTTTGTTCAGGACAAGCTCAAGACTGGCAGGAGTGAAGGAGGTGAAGAGGTGCTCAGACTTCATCTAAGTTACACCTGAGTGTCAGCTTTTGTCACCCTTCCTGCACTGTGCACCTCTAAGAGTTCATTGTTGTGGTTTTCAAGGGAACCCAGAAGAAACCTTGTAGTACAAAGACTGGGACATGGCCTGTAAGCACTTTGTATGTGGCAGATTTAGGTGCCTTTTGGGGCAAATGGCCTTGGCACCCAGTTGAAATAGGTTGATGGTTTCATGCATTGTGAATAATTCTTTAACTGCTTCTGTCAACAGAAGAAGCGCATGGAGAACGCGGGCTCGCTGACCACGGATGACTCTGCATCACGGCGCATGCAGAGCTTCCCCTACAGCGGAGGATTGTACGGGGGGCTGCCCCCCACCCACAATGAGGCGGGGTCGCAGTCGCACGGCGTCCACGGGACCGCACTCATTGGGGGGCTGCCTATGCCCTACCCCAATCTCGCCCCTGACGTGGACTTGACTCCAGTTGTGCCCTCCACAGTGAACATGAACCCAGCTCCAAACCCCACTGTCTTCAACCCTGAAGCTGTGAATGAACCCAAGAAGAAGAAGTATGCCAAGGAGGCCTGGCCGGGCAAGAAGCCGACCCCATCCCTGCTGATCTGAGCTGGGCTGAGGGAGGGTAGGAGTTAGCAACTCCAGAAACTTTTCATGTGCGGTATCGTCTTTTTAAAATTTCAGTGTCCTAACAGATGTAATACCAAGATTGGAGGAGTGAAATATCCTTTAAAGATCTGTCTTCAAATGTTTTTATATGTCTGTTAAAAAAAAAATACAGCTCCCATCTCCTTTTGAACCAAAAACCCTACAGCCTTTTCTTAGCCACCACTGTCTCAGAGGTTGTTATGCTGAGTTTGTATCCACAAGTCAAAGGGGCAGTCACACAATTATCACTTACAGCATGACCCTGCAGGTCTATGTATTTCAGTGTTGGGCTTGCTGTGGTGACACTGTTCCTGCTGGACATGCTCACAGCAGGGCAGCTCTGTCAGGAGGAAATGTTTGTGGGGCCAAGCCTTGCAGAATCACACTGGTAGGAGTTGTAAAACTTGCAGAATATAGGTCAGCTTTTATTTTTTTTTAATTTTCAAAACCCCACCAATGTGGGGCATTCTTTTTTCTTATTATTATTATTTTTAGTTTGGCTACTACTTAGCTTGTTTTAATTTCCACATAAAACACTAGAACATCCCATGAGTCATGAGTTGAGATGAATAAGCAACAGGTGGGTTCCTTAGCTTTGTTCCAGTGCTGCAGGAACAAAGGTGTGTGGGATGGATACAGGGTGCACAGATGGAGGGTCAGAGCATCCGACAGGAACAGGCACTGTCTACACTGTGCCATGGTGACTCCCCTGGATACCTCAGGGTGAAGTTAACACAGCGGAGTTTCTTTTAGACTTGGTGGCGCCTGTAACTTAAATAGTTTCATTTTTATTTGCAAATGGAACTTGTAAGCTTAGAGTATATGAGATTCAACAAGACAAAAAGCTGGGAGGACTGGTGTGTTCCCCACACACAAATGTTTTGGCTGCTGGGAACAGCAGGTGAGAATTGAGTGCTCCTGAGAGCCAGAATAGGAATTCCCAATGAACTTGGGTTGTTGCTCAAGCCCTTTAGTTCCTTGGGTTTGGATTTGAAAATGATTCACAAATTCAGACACTGTGGCTGTACTTTACACAAGATAATGCCAGAACTCTATTATTCTTAACTTTACTCTGGATTTTTGTACACTCTCTAATGCAGTTCACCTACAAGTCACATTCCTTTGCTGTTTGGGGGATCCAGGAAATGTGCACCAAAATGAGAGCATGTACCTGGCTGTTCACTGTGTGCAGGACTGCAGCTACCTGGGGAAGTAGTGCCGGGTTGCTGGGGCAGGGCTGTGTTCCAGTGAGCTGGGGTGCTGGATCAGTGCTGTGTTCCAGTGAGCTGGGGTGCTGCATGCACCGGACCTGTTTCGGACAGATGCTCCAAAATCTGTGTGAGTTCTGCTCCACAGTGATTGCTTCTATCATGTCTCTGAGGTGCCAGCCAGCAGCTGCCCAGCTCACAAGAGCCATGGCTGTAGAGACTGCTCTGTTCCCTCCCCACACCATCACATCTAGCTCAGAGTATTCCTAGCGTGGATTCAGCACCTGCTCCATGATCCAGCTGCACTGCTCTGTGTTTAAGTTGCCATTGATGATTCAGCCGTTGGGCATTTGTTCTGCTTCCCAGTGCTCCTACATAACTCAAAATCTTCCTCTCTTTAGTCTGGCCTCTAGGATTTTCATTTCCCAGCCAGTTGCTTTCTGAAGGCAACTCTTTAGGGTAAGACTAGTCAGGACAAACAAAAGTTGAGCAGGTTTTTTTCTTTTTGTTTTGGGGCTTTTTTGTTTTATTTTGGGGGGAGGGGGGTTGGGTTTGGGGTTGGTTTTTTTGCAAGTGGCTCTTCACAAGATTTTTCTTGACAAGGGAAATTTCGCTGCTCGTTGTTTTTTAAAGCTCTTCTCCTCCCTGACTGAACCAGCTCTTATTATTTCAGAGCTTGGGGGCCGCGGCTGGCCAGGAGGGGACAGGAACATCAAGGGGCTTTGTACAGACATTTGTACACTTGTGTAATACGTAATAGGCCTTTTCACACTTCTGTTGAGCTTTTTACCTGTAACCTTTACTATGTTGTAAATTAAATGCAGATTTTGCCAGGTTGGAGAGTGTAGTGTGTTCGTTCCAGTCTGCACCGGCACAGCTGAGACTGCTCATCATGCTGTGGCTCATGGGAGGATCCTGCCATTGCAAAGTGCCCTTCTCCCTGCAGGCCTTGTCCTTGGGCTGCCTCAGGCTGCAGCTCCTAAAGCTGCCCCAGCTGCTTTGCTTGTGACTTGCCCTGCTGCCTTATGCTGCACTTTGGCACACAAGTGACACTTAACAGTGGATTTTGAACAGTGGTTGCTTTTGTTTTCCAAGTTGAGTTTTATCGGGTTCTGGCATAATCCTCTTTGTAAGTTGTGCTCCAGAGCCCAGCTCTCTTGCTCTCATTGCCCAGCCTGCTCCTCCGACAGAGCGTGGCCTTGGGCAGGCTGTGGGCACCATCCCCTGTCCCTGGATCTGCAGCTTGCCCTGGGCTCGCTGGGGACAGCTGCAGTGACAAACAGCAAAATGAGTACAGGTAACCAAAGGGTCTGCAGCATAGGGTTGAGAGGAACTCCCCAGCTTTGCTGAATTCAGTAATATTTAGGCAATACATAAGTTTTTTCCCAATGCAGCAGCAGCTGGGGCAGGTGCACTTGCATTGCAGTGTCAACAGAAGGCTGAAGTTCACAGTTCATGTGCCAGCTGCTCACCTGCCACAGGCGGAAGTAGCTGGGAGAGGTGAAGGTGTTCCCTCTGTGTTCTGACATTGTCAGTTTGGGTGTGTTCATTTCCTGTATTAAATGAAGGATTAAAAGGGAGGAAATTTGCAGAATAATCTGAAGCCCTCTGCAGTGGGAATGCACAGATGGAAACAAAGTGGAGACTAGTTTGCAGCTGAATCAATGAGCTAAAGAAAATGGTAGTAGTGTCCAGGAACATCCGTCCTTGCAGAATTTTCCTGGGTTAACACTGTAACCCGTCCTCCCTTGTTTGGAAATACATAAATAAATAAAGGGTGCAGCATCCAGCAGACAGCCCAAGAGCTTGATGTGAGGTACCTCATAGACAATGAGGTACCAACACAGCCCCTGTGCCGACAGGCCTGAAGGCAGCACTTGTTGGGGTGGAGCTGAGATCTCTCTGGGGCCCTTCAGGAGAGCAGGAGTAGCTTCCAGTGCAGAACAGGTGAGTGGCCAGGTGAAGTGTGCACTTCTGCAATTACACCAAGGGCTTTGAAACCTCAATGGCACCAGGAGAGACCACAGGACTGCAAGACATAGCTTGGGACAAGCCAAGGACCTGGGGCTGTGCAATGGCTGGTGCTGGGCTCAGATGTCAATTGCTGTTTACGATGTGTTTTTTCAAAAGCAGGCAAATACAGTCAGATCATCTGTAGGTTCTTTGATCTCAAAACTCTCAATCTAGCAGTGGTAGGTGAACGGGGAGCAATGTTTTTGCTTTCACTTCTCAACACCACGTACAGGTCTTCACGAATAGGAGCTGTGTGGTATCACTGGGCCTTACCTGCTGGGTGTGGGGAGAGGGAATACTGGAGAAAGAGGGAGAGTGTGAAGTAAGAGCCTGGAGCAAGTTCAGGATCAACAACCACAGGGTTTGGGTTGCAGTTGTTAAATGACCCTTCCCCAAAGGTCTCGTAACCTGTTGTCAAGAGACTGAAAATAGTTTATGCCTCAAACATTGATATAAAATTTTAAAGAAGCTACAGCCAGAGAAACCTCCTTGAAGAACTTTGGACTGTAAATCGAACTGCTGATTAGATTAAAGGAAACCCATTGTTCAGTCACCTCAGGCTGAGGGAAAGGTATGCATCCACAATAGGCCAAAGCCTCCAGCTGCCGTCCCAGCTGAGTTTGGGGTGGGGGGGAGAGCACAGCTCACAGAAGCCAGGTTTACACAGACTCCCCCCAACGAGGGGGGAGGAGGAGGTTTTCAGGTGCATGACGCAACCTTTGGTGAGAGGCAATAAACACCCATCCTCCAATTACACAAACCGGCCCAGCTGTGGAACCCCCAACCCCACAGGGCACATCCTGTGAGAGGCTTTGCCCCACAGGACTGCAGTGACCCAGAGACTGCCCCCCCTCCAGGGGGACACACCCGGACACGCCTACCTAGCCTGAGCATACATACCCACGGGATCCTATGTTTTTGGGAGGACGTTCACCACCAAGAAGACCAGCTGGAGAGGATCAATGGAACATGGTTGGGATCCACGGAGTGGTGATATTTTCCTTATTCTGTCCCCCTCTTTTGTCCCCCCCACCTATTTTCTACTTCTTTCTCTCTCTCTCTCATATCTACCATCAATAAAACCCATATTATTGTCACTGGCATATGGTCTCGTTTGCACCTTAATTTGGGCAAAGGAATTTCTAAAGAACCTTAATAATAATTGGATCATAACACCTCTAAAGCAGTATCTGACATTCCAGCATCACAATTAGTGCCTGAAACTAACCCTGATGCTTCCCCTGCCTCCCTCAGAGGAGAGCAGCAGCTTTCCAGAAGCACTGGTGGTGAATTTGGTTATTGTCTTTTGCTTTGTGTGAGTTTTCCAGAACTGATGTCTTCCTCAGAGAAGCTTTAAGAGAGAAGTAGCTAAAGAGCGTGAATCTCTGCTTTCCACCCCCTTGTACATCACCCTTGCTGTCTCTCTTGTCATAGAATCTGACTAACATCAAGCAAAGGTTTCAAGCTCAGTTGCAGAACGGTAGTGGAGGAGGAAGCCATAAATACTAAACCTTAAATACTGCCAGGGCCCACATAGGGCGGGTGTGGGCAGGCTGGTCCCAGAACGGCCCACGGGTGAGAGTAGGGAGGTGCCACATGTCCCGGAGGCTGCTGCCAGCATTCCTCATGTTGGCACACACTTCTTACAGGGCAATCACCCCACCCGCCCCTCTCTCCTGCACCCCCGGGCCCTCGGGGCCGGCCCCATCATCCCTGTAGGGTAGCTCCCGTGCCCCGCGGGCGACCCCTTTCCCGCACTCGCACCCGCAGCCGCCGGCAGTGCCTCGGACGGGGGCAGAGCCGCTCCGGCCCCTTCCCGGGAAGTAGCACCCGCTCCTGCCCGCTCCTCCCGCGGGGCCCCCGCGCCCCGCACGGCTCCTGCAGCGGTTCTGCTACGCCGGGGCAGAGCCGCCCTCAGCCCTGCAGCCCCGGACTCGCGTGTCTCCCCGTAGCTCCTGCCCACGCTCGGAGGTGCTTCAGAACGAACCCGGTCTCAAAGCGGCCCGGTTGAGACCTGCCAGCTCGGTCCTCCCGCTGCGAACAGGAGGATTTCAAGACAGGCAACACTGGCAACTACCACCTGTCTCCCACCGTTCCCTCTCAGATCTGCGTTTGCTCTAGGGAGCTCTGGTGACACAGAGCTGGAGAGGACGGGGCGGGGGTGCGAGCCCTGCAGCCCAGGAGCGGAGTGGAGTGTTCACAGCGGAGTGAGGTGTGTTCCCAGGGGCAGTGAGGTACCAACACATCAGACCCTGTGCTGACAGGCCCGCAGCGGGTCGCGGCCCTTAACTGGGTGTTCGAGCACCCACAGCATCGCTCCACACACACTGAGGTGGTTTCAGGGCAAACACCAACCCCAGCAAAAAAGGCACGACTTCCCCCCTGTCAGACCCCCGGGAGAGCCCAGAGCCACCTTCACACAGCACAGAGCATTCATCCTGCGCCCCCTTCACTCGTACTTGGAGTCCAATACCAGCACTGTGCACTGGTTCCCTCCAGGGTCTTAGAGCAGCTGGCAAACCCAAGGCTGTAAACCACCACCTCGGATCTCGCTGGCCGAGTGGCCCAGATCACCTGCCAAGCCCAGCTGAGGGAGGGAACTCAGTGGAAGCAAGTGAAGAGAGCACAGAGGAGAGTGTGAAGAGAGCTATTTATGCTCAGCAACTGAGGGGGAAATAATCATCAGTACCTCATCTTCAGCACTGAAACACCAAAGTTTGCTTAAGTCCAGACAGTGCCACCCCACCTGGCTTTGCTCATAAGCCACAGGCTGCTGTGGAACAAAGCCACCACAAGACTTCCTGAGTCACCAGCTGTGCAGACTTGCAGAAGTGTGTGCCAACATATGGGATGCTGGCAGCAGCCTCTAGAACATGTGGCAGCTCCCTACCCTCACCCGTTGCCAGTTCATGTCCACAGGGAGGCCTGGTCTTCATCTGATTTGTGAGGTTGCTCCAGCAGTCCCAGCAGAGGGGAGACAGACTACTCACTGCAGTCAGTTTGGCATAACAAGGCACTCAAAAACATTGCCCTTCACACATCAAGCTTGTCTAGAAAATTTCAAATCAGCATCACAGGGCTTTTAGCAAACAGTTTTGTCCTGCTTTCCAAGCAAGTTCTCAATGCCAAAATCACTGATTCACGTGCAGTATAATATGATCTCGTGCCCTCCTCCTTTTCTATTGCTCTTGGCCATCACAGCACTCGCTGAGGACTGAGAAATCCTAAGAACATGCAGAAAACCAAAAGCCAAACACTGCTGGCAGCAGAGGCAGAGCTGTTGGTTTTCACACACTCATTGTACTTTGTAAAATCAACTTCCCTGATGGCACACAGGTGATCGACACGGCATTCCTGCTTGCACGGCTCCAGGTCATATCTGGCAGAGTTAAACTCATAGTACAGCTGCAAGTAGTGCGGGTCCCTCGAGATCCTCTCCAGCACCATCTGCATGGAGTGGGCAGAGCCATCAGGGACCTGGAAGGCTTCTGTCAGCCGGTACTCTTCTTCCCACACTGGGAACTCTTCGTCCCATGGTGGGGCAATCAGGTTGGCACGAGTAAGGTTCAAGTAGTAAGTCACCATATCCTGAGAGAGAGAAAAACAGAACTGAGGAGACATCAGAACAAGATTGGCCCTGGAGTGAGACACTGGGCTGGGCTTGGCTCCCACTGCAGCACCTCCCACCAAGGACCCAGCTGCCCCTGACAGGGCTTCCTACCGAGATGGGCACCAGGGGACACCTCAGGTGAAAGCCTCCAGAACCCACCCCAAACAGAGCCTGTTTCATAAGGGGTGAAGGGGTGGCTTTGCTCTGCTTGACTTTGACCTCTAAACATCAGAAACTTTGAGCCTGGCCTGCTTCATACATCAGTTAGTTACTATCAACACTGTCCAGCGGCAGAAGCAAGGGCTGGAGGAGTGTTACTTCCTGAGCAGTTATTTTCTCAGCTGTGAACAAACTGAAGAATCAAGTTTTTCCACAACTTCTGTTCTCAGTCCCTTTTTTCTCTCTGGTTCACTGGCTCCCCAGCCTTGCACAGCATATTTTAGCATTAACTTCTATGCTATAAACATGTAAACAGAGCAATTATAGAGAGCTTCATCCACTACAAAGGAGGGCATAAGCACCCATCCTCCACCTCTTGGCAAACAAGAGATGGGAAACAGAAGCTGCCCCTAAAATTCACCTCAATTCACTCCAAATGCATCATTTTAGCAAGTAGAGGGACACAAATTTTTCAGAAGGTTTAAAGGTTTTGGAGGAGGTCTGACAAGTCTGTTATTACTCAAAGAGCAGTTCTGTGATCCACATTATCTGGGGAGCAAAGCAAATGTCAAAGGACACCCGCTAAGGACATGAAGAACACCACAAAAACTGTCTGACGCTGCCCTGGGGAACTCATCCTAGCAGGATGCACTGGCTGCCAGGGCCATGCTTTGACTCACTGGCGCTCTGACTAAATCTTTGTGCCAGACACGAGGCTGAAATATCCTGGGTCAGAGTCCTCTCCCACACAGCCACTCAGTCCTGCAGACTAAGAAATCCTGAAAAGCCCTTTCTGACTACAGGGGGAATTAAAGTTGTTCCAGAGCTGCAGTGTGGTGCACACAGGGATCCCCTACCAAGACCTGAAGGGTGTCCCGATCATAGTCAATCACCCGGATCCCAGGGTTGTTGGCTCCATTGCTCACTCCAGGTAATGTTGTTTTCCAGGGAGTCACTCCAGGGGCCAGGAACATGACATTGATTGGAATACCTTCACAGAAATGCAAAGCAAACTGTGACTGGAGACCTTGGCTTGTCCCACACCATGTTCCCATCACAGTGAGCACCCTGGAGCAGATTGCACTGCCGACAGCACCTTTGTCACCAGCTCCCGGTACCACCACATACACAAAGATTAACATGTGGAACAGTACTGGGGACTGAGCACAGGGCTGCTGCAGCCAGGAATGGGCCTTCCAGTGCTGGCAAGGGTTCTTGCAGTGAGGGTGGCCAGGGAACCACACTCAGCAAAGGTGTTTTCCCAGAGCACCCCCCACACACAGATTCAGCACTATTCCCTCAGCAATGCCCAAACCCCTCAAGAGGGAACAGGCAAGAAGCTGCCAGGCACTGAGGGGAAACAACAACATTTGAGGGTAAATGGGAAGGAGGGCAGGAGCTACAGATTGGGGGTAGAGATGAGAACCATTGTTGCCTCTTGTTGCTCAAAGCATTTCAGAAGCTTTTGCTGGCTTCTTAGCTGCTTTCAGCCAACAGCCACTGAAAACTCTCATGGACAGTGATTCTGAGAGCTGGCAGAGCTGTCACACAAGTGCTTGGGTGACCAGAATGGGTACCTGTGTCACTGTAGAACATGCGAAAGCTGTCCGTGTGATGGTGCCCAAAAAACTGGGCAGTGATCACCCTGTGGTGCTTCTGCACGATTCTCAGGTACCGCTCGTTAAAGCCCCTCCGGAACCACAGCTTGCCCCGTTTCTTCTCGAAGAAGCCGGGGGGCACATGCCCCACAATGTAAACCTACAGAAGAAAGAGCTGCTCTGAGCACAGAGTCCACACTGCCCATGGAGCACCAGCCAGCTGCGACTGCACCCAGAGGGAGCAGAGCGGGAAGAGCTTCCGGGCTGGGGAGAAGCCCAGGTTGTTTATTCAGTCTTTTTAATACCATTTCATCTGCTCTAGAGGCGTTGGTCAGTGTTTCTTCCAGCCACTGGAACTGGCCCCCAGGATCCTCCTCACCAGCAGTCTCATCATTCTGGTCATAGTACAGGTTGGTGTTGAGGACGACCATCCGCCCCCTCATCCCTGGGCCAGGCAGCTTCTCGCTGTAGAAACCTCCTTAAAAATGCAACCGACGGAGAAAGAGCTGGAGGTCTGGTCACACTGGTGGCTATGATCCCAGATCCCTTTGTCTCCACCTCTCTCTGCTCTCCTTAGCAATAGCCACAGCAGGGTCACTGCCTGGAACAGTGCTCTGACCACTCCAGGATGTGGATTTGGAGTGGCTCTTCCCTGTGTGTCTCTTGTGATTCTCATGCCTCTCCCAGTGAAGGGAGACTTGAATGGGTACAATGGGCAGCACCAGGAGCTGGGCAGCTCTGGAGAGCCATAGCACTGCCTGCACCAGCTGCTACCTTTAAAGATATTTTTCCTCCCTCTGCAGGTCACCACTGCATTCTTTCCAGTAACTTGACATTGGCAGGAGAGACTAAAGTATAAAATAATTTCTCTTCTTGCAAGCAGAACTCCAAGACAGAAATCAGCATTAAATTGGACCCTACCTCTGCAAATCCTCTATGAATACTGTTGCTCTGAGCATAGAAGCAAGGAAAATTGTTCATGGTATTCTCCTACCCCTCCTCCTATCCCCAGCATGCTCTAAATATGAGCCAGTGGTGCCAGACCTGCTCTGAAGAGAGAAAGGGAGGCATCACTGAGCCAGGACCGCCACAGTTCTGCTGTTTGGTTGTAGATCCTGTGCTCCTTCCCAGGAAACTGATTCTTGGGGTGGAAGTCGTGATTGCCCATCGCTGCATAGACCTTAGTACCTGGAGACAGAGCAAAGGAGGCAGAGGGGACGTCAGTGCTGCAGAGCTCCTCCAAGCTCCCTGACGCACTCCCGGCCTTGGGAAGAGCAGCACAGCCGAGAGCTTTGCCAAGGCCAGTCACCCTCTGTCCCTGGAGCCACACTGCCCAGGGGCACCACATGGCTCCTGCCCTTGCGACAAGCTACCCACAGCCAAGTGACTGAGCTGTCACCAGCAGTAACGCTCCTTGCCCCCTGCTGACACGGGTTGTGTCAGAGAGTATCTTGTAGTCTTTTCTGCCTTAAAGACTAATGACAGAAACCTTTATTTTCCTCTCTCGTGAGTGAGCTAACCTGAAACATGAGTGTGCATCAATGCTGTATGGCACAGCAGAATTGAGGCCACTGGGAAAAGGCCAAACAAGTTCCAGCGACCACAGCCCTTCTGTGCCTTTCCTTGTCCCTATTCTGTCATTTCTCCATCCTGGTTAGCCCATCCCATGAGTCTCTGTGCTCCGCTCCCTTTCTCATCCCCTCAAATCCTACCTGGAAATGTCTCTTTTATCAGAGAAGTCAGATTTGCTATTATGTGCAGAACCTTTTCTTCTCCAAGCTGCTCATTGGGGACATGGGGAGTGTCATCTCTAGAAAAAGAGAAGCAGCACAATCACTGTCTGGGACTAACAGGGCCTGTGCTTACAGCAATGAGCAAGGCAGAGAAACTTGCCAACTCCTCTCTGTGCCTCCTAGAAGAGAAAGTTTAAGCTTTTGTGTGCAGAAGTCAGTGCTATGTTGACTGGCCAAGACTGAGGGAGTTTCAAGAAATTGCTCACAGGGAAAATGAGCTCTACTCCAAACTTGCCAGAGTCAAGGAGTGTTCAGACAACACTCTCAGGGATGCACAGGGTGGGATTGTTGGGGTGTCTGTGCAGGGCCAGGAGTTGGAATCCGTGATCCTTGTGGGTCTCTTCCAGCTCAGGATATTCTGTGATTCTATGATTCACTTTACCTTAAAACCTCTATGCATAAGGGTGTAAGGGCCTTATGCCCCGAGCCTCTCTCTGCCTCGGGGCATGTCACAGGCACTAAAGCTGCCTGGAAATATTGCAAAGATCGGCACTTTGCAATCTGAGGGCATCTGATCCGCAATAATGAAGCGGAGCTGTTTGCACAGCCGTGATCACCATGAAACAAGGGAATGCTTCCAGTAAGGCAGCAATCTAGGGCTGCTCCGCATCTGTGTTTCAACTAACATGCTTACGGCATTTGTAGATGATGCTGGGCTGTCCGCAAGCCCACTGGAGAGAGAGAAGATCATTCAAAATCATGTCAAAGGACTGAGGAAAATTGCTCGAGGGAAAAAGAATACTCAACATAAGGTCACAATCTAAGCAGGAACAGGCATCTGCAGGGACAGAAAATGAGAACATGGGACAGGCAACGGCCCTGCAAACTGGGACTGGAGGTTACAGCAAGCTGAGGTTGCACTATCGGAATAAAGACCATACACACAATCACCATGCAAAATAAAGCTTTTACCATCTGTAAGTGCTATTGAAGCCTCCCATAGGACAGGGGACCCACCCTTGGAAACCATACCAGGAGAGAACATCCTCCACTGGGGAGGTTCCTCTGACTCCTAAAACAAAACTGCCCCATCTTGAGACAGGTCTCCCAGGTGCTTCATCGCAGCCAGAAGAAATGCTGCAAGCCTGGTTTACAATGCTCTCCTCCCACTGCTCTGACCGGCAGGGCCGGATGCACAGACACACAGCCCGCAGGTCCTTCCTCTGGGTATTGCAGGTAACTCGGAGTCACTGGTGGAGTCAAGACACAGCTGGACAGGATGCACAAAGGACGGACAGTGATCCTTTTGTCACCTCACTGCCACGAGCTTCTTGCCAGTGTCGAGAGCCCTCGCTGGGGTTGTGTTCTCCTCCAAACCTCTGTTTTGCATTACAAGGCACATCCTCCCCTCTCCTTTTCAAAGCGGGGACCATGGAAAGAGCCTCGACACCCCACGAGCTCCGTATGGGCTCCACTGCCCTTCTCCCGCCTAGCCCTGGTGTCCCTCCAGGCGGGCCCGGCCCCTCTCACCCGGTCCAGAGCACGAAGTCCGGCCTGGCCAGGCGGCCCCGCATGGCCCGGGCAGCCGAACCGAGCAGGCTCCAGGGCGCGTCGCACAGGTAGCTGCCCCACGGCCCGGCGGGCCCGGCCCGATCGCCGCCCGAGGGGCACGGCCGTCCCGCTGCCGCCGCCGCCTCGTACCCGGGGTCCCAATGCAGATCCGTGAGGTGCCAGAATCTTCCAGAGCCGCCGCCCGCACCGGGCAGAACCACGGCCAGTGGGCAGAGCAAGAACAGCACCACGGGCTGGCCCATGAGCTGCATGGCAGACAGCGCTACGCTGCCCCTACCTGTGCCCGGCCCCCACCTGCGCCTCACCTGTGCCCGGCCCCGCCCTTCGGCCCCGCCCCCTCACCGCTGCGAGGCCGGGCAGCGCCCGNCAGAGAGGCGCTCCCGGATTGGGCGGGAGGCGGCGGCGCGCGAGGGTCGGCGCGCGGGCGGGTGGCGGCAGGTTCCGGAGCGGCGCCATGTGGAGCGGGCACGGTGCGCGCGGGGTCGGACGGGCCGCACTCGCCGCCTCCCGGGGGCGCGGGGGACGCGGGGCCCGATGCCGCTGTCGCCGCTCCCAGTGATGGCGGCAGCGGTGGGCAAGGGGCCCGCGCCCCCGCCACCGCCTCACGATCCCTCTCTCTCGCCCCTTAGGGAACTTCGATGGCGGGTACGGCACCGTGAGCGGCGCGGGGCCCCCGGGCGGCTACACGCAGTCCCCGGGTGGGTTCGGGTCGCCCGCCGGTGCCCAGGCGGAGAAGAAGCAGGTAGGCCGGGCGGGGCCGCGGGAGGAGGCTCGGGCCCGGGGCCGGCTCTGACGGCCCCTCTGCCCCTTGCAGCGGAGCCGCTCCCAGAACATCGTGCCCTGCACCGTGTCGCAGCTGCTGGCGGCGGAGCAGGTCGACGAGACCTTCCGGATCTGCGACGTCGAGATCTCGCAGGTGGGCGCCGGGGCTGTCGCGGCCGAGGCGGAGTCCTGTCCCGCGGCCGGCCCGAGCAACCCTTCCTCTTCCGCCGCAGGTCACCGTTGTGGGCATCGTCCGGCACGCGGAGAAGGCGCCCACCAACATCCTTTACAAAGTGGACGACATGACGGCAGCCCCGATGGACGTCAGGCAGTGGGTTGATACTGATGTAAGCATTGGATTTCCTATGAACAGGCTTCTTTAGCAGCTCTTGAGAGTGGGTAGAGAAAAGTTATAGAATTATACATTGTCTCAACTGGAAGGAACCCGTAAGGATCACTGATCAACACCAACTCCCTACTTCTCACAGAGCTTTTTTAATCTAAAAGATAAAAGAAAGTGTCTTTTCTGAAAAGTATTTTAGGGATAACATGTCCCTGAAATCCAGGGGAGATGCTGCTGTAGCAGAGGTCACTGGTGTTGTATATGACTTTTCTGCCTGTTTAGTATAGCTGAGTTCAGTTGAACGGTTTTGGGAGGGTAATCAGGCAGATGTTCAGTTGCCTTACTGCAAGTTTAGCATGAGTTCAAAAACGGCTCTGGCCTGCTCCATCCTCCAGCCAGATTATGGAATTCAACACCTAGTTTTTTACTATTCGAGGTTCCTTTCCTCTTGTTGCACTGTGAGAATCTCTCATAAGTGGACAGAAACAGCAGAGCGGACAACTGACTCTGACTGCTGTGAAATGTATACTAATGTTTTTCTTTATTTTTCATTTACAGTTATGTTTCTCTAACTGCTCTTACTGGACGTAGGAATGTGTGCTATTTGTGCTTGCTTGAGATGAGCCTGCTTTGCTAAGTTGTTTATTGTGATAATTGAGAAATGGAAACATGAATCAGCAAACCTCTCTTTTTTCCCTTTCTGTTAGGAGGCAGGAGGTGAGAATGTTGTGGTACCTCCAGGAACCTACGTCAAAGTAGCTGGTCACCTTCGGTCATTCCAGGTAAGGTCATGTTACCTGTGTGTGAGTCCTGGCCATGAGGCTGGAGCAGGGGTGTGAAGGATTGGTGACTTGGCTTAGTGCTAGGGGGCTGCTTTAGGATATCCACTTAATCATGATCTCTGGACAAATCCTTCAATGTCTCTGCCAGGGTTGTATTTGATAACACTCTAATTGTTTCTGAATGCAGAGGACTATTTAAAATGAGAATCCTTTCAAAATTCCCCTCATCATCAGCATGTTTTCAGCAGAGCAGAGTTCTGGCCACCAGGTTCTGGGGTGTTGGTACTGTCAAGCTCAGACCAAGTTCTGGTTCACGGGGAGACTTCTTGTAGCACTTTATGTAGGACATGTGGTTTAAATATTCAAATAATGGTGCATGCATTAAGGCAAGGTGCAGTTAATTCCCAGCTGGTTAGAAAGACAAGTGACTCTGTCTCCACTGTCTTTCAAAATCACATCACTCCCCCACTCCCTGCTTGCTCCCAGTGGGATGGGGGGGAATCGGAAGGGTCAAAGTGAGAAAACCCATGAGTTCAGATAAAGGCAGTTTAATAAGTAAAGCAAAACAAGGAATTCATTCCACACTTCCTGTGGGCAGGCCGGTGTGCCTCTTCTCCTCCTCCTTTCACCAGTTTTATAACCGAGCATGACACTGGCTGGTCTGGGTTCTCCCTTGGGGCAGTGGGGGTGCCAGCTGTTTCCCCTCACAGCTCCTTGTCCCCTCCCAGCCTAATACTGGTGGAGCTTTGCAAGAAGCAGGAAAGCCCATGGCTCTGTGCAAGGGTTGATGAGCAATGACTAAAACATCCCTGTGTTACCAACACTCCAGCACAAGTCCAAAACTAGCCCATGCTACAGTACCCCAGCCAAAACCAGCACAAGATGTAGGTCAGAACGTTTTGGACTAGCTGCATGCAGAGAAGCTCTCTTCCCACTGCTATCCCACTCCTGGAGGGAATGACTGGGTTGGCTGTTAGGCATCTTCATGTTGCTGTGCTGTAAATTGTTTTCTTTGTTTTCTGTTTGTTTTTTTTTTCCTCTGAAAGAATAAGAAGAGCTTGGTAGCATTTAAGATCATGCCTCTGGAAAATATGAATGAGTTCACCACACACATACTAGAAATTGTCAATGCACATATGATCCTCAGAAAAAATCTTATGGTACGTACAAAGATCCTGATTCTATCGTGGCCCTTCCTGGGTAACTGGTGATCTCCCAAAGAGAGACCTTTCACTGAGAAAATTGCCCAACTGTGGGGCTGGAAAGCTTAAAGCTGGGCAACACTGAAGGTTTAACAGGAGTCTTGACTTCCTTGGAGAGAGATTGTGTTGCAATCCACTTCCATAAGAAGCTGTTTTTACTTGCTGGCTTAAAAATAACAATGAGTCTTTAACACTTGGGCAGCCTGGGTAACCACAGCACTTTTATTCTCGTAATTGCAGTCAGCATCAAGAGTGCCACAGTCATTTTCCTCCACTGGGATAAGTGCCGTGGGGGGCTACGGAGGAGGTGGCAGCCTGCCAGTGAATGGGCTCACGGCGCACCAGAGCCAGGTGGGTGCCAGCAGCTTTTCTGGAAGTACGGCAGAGGCAGCGGAGGCTCCTCCGATGTGATGCAGTGCGGTGGTTCTTGCTCCTCCAGGTGCTGAACTTGATCAAAAGCTGCCATGTCCCAGAGGGGATGAGTCTACAGGACTTGAAACTTCAGCTCCACACTATGAGTATGTCAACAATCAAGTAAGTGTGTAGAAATGAAGGATGCTATGGAAATCCAGGCAGTCCTTCCAGAGGCAGAGAGGACAGTGGACAAGCCCAGACACTCACCTGTGAATCAGGGTGGGTAATTCAGGTGGTCCCAGCAGCACAGGAGCCAGAGCTTTTGAAAGATTCACTGCCCTGAATGAGCTGTTGCCAGTTGCTTTGCTCCCTGTTTTCAAAACAAGCTGTTTATCAGTTCAGTGGCAATGTACTGCAGTGCCTCAGTAGCATTTCTCCTGTTCAAGGACTACCTTGCTCTCTGCACACTGATAAAAAATTTAGAAATAGTCTATTCTATCCTACTTCAAAGTCTCTTATAACTTCTCGAGACTTACAAAAGTAGTCATTAACTTCCATGACCTTTGTATGTTCTGTCCCCTCTGGAGCAGAGTGATGGGTACTACCTGAGCAGTGCAGAGTGGTGACTCAGGCAGAGTCTGAGCTGCAGGGGGAGCACATTGCCATAGCTTTGGAGAAACTTCTTGTGTCACTTATGCTGCCCTTGTGTCACTTATGCTGCCCATGGAACAGAGACACCAAGTTCCCCTGGCAGCTGCCAGGAGGGAACTGTGGGGATGGAGTCTGTAAATGGGAGTTACCTGGCAGAAAGGTGGTGACTTACCTCCCTTTGCTAACTAGTTTCCAACTGTGGGGTTTTTCTTGAAGGCAAGCTGTGGAATTCCTCAGCAGCGAGGGACACATCTACTCCACGGTGGATGATGATCACTATAAGTCAACAGATGCTGAGTAAAGCTCCTTCAATCTGATTTTAGTTCCAAGCAAATGTTTGTCCATGTTTCAAGATACCTTGCTGAGCTCTGTGACATGGGGGGTGACCTTTGCTCTTTGTGGAAAGTCCTGGTTACTCTGTGAATGCTGACTCCTTGGAATTCAAGGATGAGCAGAATGTGTGTGATACTGGTAATTGGACCTGATTCTATGCTGTGACCATGTGACTGAAAGCATAAAGAGACAGGAGTTCAGAGGAAGACTGAACTCCTCAAAGCTTCAGAGCTTTCACTTTGTTTTGGCTCGTTAGAGGGTGCCTGTTAGAAAGAAGATTCTCTTCATGATTTGTCCTTTATTTCTAGAGCTGTTTCTCCTAACTCAGCTTCTATTTCATTTTCTTCACAAAGTGGGTAGCCAAGAGTAATCTTCCACTAAAGTACAGCAATCATGAAAAGATGTTCTTATTGTTTAGTTTGTGCATTTAAATCTATATTTGTACTAGAGCTGATCTTGTTACTAGAGCTTTTGAACGTTTCCAGTAAAATGTTAACTTGGGGCACCTTGCATCACGTGTAACTCCTAGAGGCTTTTCTGCCTTGAAGAAGAAAACCATCTGCGTGACAAAATTTGGGGGTAAAAGCACAGCTCATACTTTGAGTTTAACTATCCTTATTTTTTCCTTCGCTTTTTGCTTTGAAGGTTCAAACTGAAGTGAATGTCTGGCCAGTAAGAAATTAAATAATTGTACTACTGAAGAAAACAACATGTTGTATCAGTGTTCCAAATAGGGGCAGAACCATTTCTGCCAGCAAAACAGACTCCCCAGGGAAGGGGTCACGGCCCCAAGGCTGCCAAAGCTCAAGAATTGGACAGCACACTCAGGCACAGGGTGGGATTGTTGGGGTGTCCTGTGCAGGGCCAGGAGTTGGATTTGAGGATCCCTCTGGGTCTCTTCCAGCTCAGAACATGTTATGCTGTGCCAAAAGACATGCATGCTGTGCTTTCAGCTGAAGCTCAAATGAATTACACCATGTGAAACAAGGTTTTATTCTTTAAACCATTTTTAAAGCATAACAGAAAAACAGTTAGGATACAGGTTGATGCTGGTGGTGGATTGAGATGGAGAAAAGGGATTTGTGTTTCCTGTTTTTCTGCACCCCCTGCTTTGTTCAGGAGGCTGCAGGGTGGCTGCTGCAGGGTGTACTGTCCCTGCAGTCAATGGTGAGCTTCCTGTCATAGGAAACAGATCTGGCTGGTGATTGTTTTGCATTTTTAATGGGAGCCGTTCAAGAGTCATAAATATTCAGGAACATTTCTGTATGTAGCATAGGTGTTCCCACAGAAGGAACCGCAGCTTTTGGCTTTCATGGTGATGACGTTGCTGAAAAGCAGGATCCAGATCTTACAAGCTGAACTCCTGAGACACTGAACTGCACTTACTGCTTGGTGGGTGGGAGCTGCTCTGCTGTGCTGAGCTGTCCTTCAGCTGCAGCTTGCTAAATGCCCAGGGACACGGGGCCTGCTGGAATAGCAGCATGTGCACATAGGGCTCGGGTCAGAGAGCTCAGTCTGGTGAACTCTGGGTGCTCAGGAGCTGCAAGGGTCGGGTAGGGTTTCTGTTGCCTGGGACTCGTAAAGTGACCTGGCTTTGCAAAAGCAGCTCCTTGTGGGCACATCCATGGGACTGGCTGGGGGACCCAGGGCCTCTGTTCTGCTTTGCTCTGCTCTGCCAGGAGCCCAGCTGTAGGAGGTTGCCAGGAGTTACTGCTGGGGCAAATCCCAGTATCCTGCTTGGGTTCAGTGGCTCAGCTGTAGCCCGTGGTGCACCTGTGTGGCTAAATCATGCAGTAGGTGTGTAACAGGTGAACATTTGGAGTTTGGAGTTCAGTATATCTAGAAGCCAAAAGTACTGTAATTTCCTCTTTGTAGGAGGTGTGCAGGTTAGGAAGAAAATCGCTGAGGATTTTTGGAAGTGAAGTGATTTTTGGAAGTAACTCGCTTGCAGTAAGGAGAGTAGTTGTGCAATTGGATAACACAGTCCTGTGCTGGTGGTGCTGAGGGTGGCTGAAGGCAGGGACCCCCAGCTCTGCGTGGTGCTGTGCTGGCTGGACCGATGCTCCAGCCTGTCCTACCCTGGCTGCCCCCGTAGCACAGCCCCCGTGTCCCAGCCCGCCCTCACCCTCTGTGGCGGGGCCAGAGCGAGCGAAGGTGCCGTGGAACAGGGCGGGCTGGGGGAAGCAGCCAGAGGCAGAGAAGGGCCGTGTGCGAGCAGCGCTCCCCCCTTCCGAGCACGACGGACACGCAAGTCCGGGGCTGCAGGGCTTGGGGTGGCTCTGCCACGGTGTAGCAAAACCGCTGCGGGAGACGTGTGGGGCGGGGGGCGCCGCGGGGCTGCGGCCGGGAGGAGCTGGCAGGGGCGGATGCTGCTTCCCGGGAAGGGGCTGGAGCGGCTCTGCCCCCGCCCGAGGCACTGCCGGGCGCTGCGAAAAGAGGAAGGGGAAGCGGCCGGGCCGGGCCCGGGGCTGCGGTAGCGGCACCGGCGGGAGGAGAGCC
>VZTD01002909.1:1004507-1053961 GCA_013397725.1 Rhagologus leucostigma
TGTCGCTGCTCGCCGGCGCCTCGGCTGCCGCCCAGGCCTGCAGCTGGCTCTGGCTGCGCTCCGACCCGCCCGCGCTGCGCCCCGCCGTGCCCGTGGCGCTGCTCGCCGCCCTCCACCTCCTACAGCTCGGCTTTTTCTTTAGGTACGGCAGCTTTGCACCGAGTTCCCCGGGCGTTCCCAGGCATCCCCCGGTCCCTGGGTGCCCGACCCTCTGCAGCTGCCTCTCGGCCCCTGCTGGCACCCGGGGATGGGGGTGAGCGGTGCCTCGGCTGTTGGGAGGGCCAAGAGGCTCCCGGGCAGAGCGGTTCGGCCCAGCCCCGCGCTGCAGCCGGATGAAATGCGTCGGTGGGAACCACCTGTGTCCCTGCAACTGAAGTTTCCCTCCGGCTCTGCTCTGTCTCCTGGTGCTGTTGCCGCTGCCTTCGAGACAAATGGAGCAGTGCCCCGAAACCTCGTCAGGGCCTTGGCGCTCCCGGCAGTTCAGGGGAGCAGTGAGGCCTAGTCGGGGGAAGAGAATAATCCAGGCAGGTCCCCTGAGGTCGATGCTGTTTTACACTTGCACTTCACCTATGGCTGGGCATCGTGTGGCTAGTGTGGTGCGTGGTTTGGGCAGGGAGAAGGAGGGTTTGTTGTCCTGTCAGGAGTTTGTTGACCTGTCAGGGCAGCGTGAGGACCAAGGTGTGTGGGCCCTCACCACCAGCTGGTTCCTCACACAGGTGCCTCCATGCTCTGAAGGTGGGCTGGAGGGTGTGCTGGGCAAAGGCAGAAGAGGAGGATGAGGATGAGCAGAGACACATGGTCTTCCTCTCCCATGACATCAGCATGCTGCGTCTCTTCGAGACCTTCCTGGAGAATGCCCCACAGCTCACCCTGCTCCTCTACATTATCCTGCGGACAAACAAGGCTGAGCTCTCCCAGGGTGAGTGGTCTGGGGCCAAGGGAGGGGGGTGCAGGCTCGGGGGCAGAGTGGGCTTGGATGGGGCAGACCAGAGAGGCTATCCAGGGGCTGGAGGACCCAGCAAGACACTTGTAGTGTCATTCTGCTCCCATGTCACTCCTTCCTTTGACATGTCACACTATAGGGTGGACCCCTGTCCTGCACTCATGCCCCAATGGACTGTGCTGGGCTTGGGGTGGGAGGGTTGAAGCTGGGGGACCACTGTGGTCATTCTCTTATGTGCTCCAGGAGAGGCTGAGGGTCAGGTGAGAAATCAGGCACCCTCGGTGGAGGTGGTGATGTTGGTATGGGTGGAGCACAGGCTGCTGAGCAGGTGCTGTGGTGCCCTTCCTGGGGTGGGGAGCAGGTGTCACTGCAGGGAAATGGGGAGCCCAACAACATGGGAGGCGGCGCTCACCTACCTCTGTGGGCTGGGGGCTTCCATGCCTGGGAGATGGGCTCTGCAGAGCCGTTCAATCCCGGCACTTTTTCCCCATCTGAGCAAGGCCAGGTACCAGCCTCCTTGTCCTTGGGGAGGGCAGAAGGCCAGGGGAGACATGCGAATGCTGATGCTCTGACCCTGACAGCAGCTGCTTTTTGAGCTGGGGGGGAAGCTCATTTTAGCAGTGCTGGACAGGGAGAGGTTTGAGCCAGGCTGGGCCACCCCTTAGTCCCCCCTCAGCATCTTCACCTCTGTGTTTGCAGGCCTGGGGATCGGCACTGCATTCGTGTGTGTGTCCTGGTCTCTGCTGGACTACCACCAGTCCCTGCGCTCCTTCCTACAGGACAAGTACGAGCTGAGCCTGGGCTCTTCCATCATCTACTTCCTGTGGAACCTCTTCCTCATCTGCCCCCGCATCCTGGTGGTCGCCCTCTTCGCCCTGCTCTGGCCCTATGGTGTGGCTCTCCACTTCCCACTTGTGTGGCTGGCCATGTTCCTCTGGGTCAGCCTGCAGGGCACAGACTTCATGGAATCATCTGGCCCCGAGCAGCTTTACCGGGCCATGGTGGCTGTGATCCTCTACTTCAGCTGGTTCAATGTGGCACAGGGGAGGACACTGTACCGCGGCATCATCTACCACGGCTTCATCCTGGTGGACAGCACGCTGCTGGCCCTTGCCTGGCTCTGGGGCCGGGCTCCCTCTGAGGAGCACTCATACCTCCTCCCGGTGGTCTCTGCTGCCCTGCCCTGCTACCTGCTGGGGCTGGGGCTGAGGGTCTCCTACTACAAGTGGCTGCACCCCAACATGCAGGTGCAGCAGGAAGGCGGCTACGATGAGGTGGATGCCAGTGGAGGGAGTGATGGGCTGGAGTTTCGCTCATTCTTGGAACCAGACCTTGTGAACAGGCGGATGCAGTGGCTGGCCCAGACCCAGTTCCCCTTGTCCCAGCCGGCACAGCAGCACTTCCTGAATGGGGCTGCTGCTGTGGAGTCTGCTGTCTGAGGGCAGGTCCTCTAAAGGGACATGAGGGAGGTAGACTTGTTGGTTGTGCCCCTGGTTGTGCTTCCCACGCTGTTGTTTTGGACAGCTGGAGGGACCTGGCAGAAACCAGAGGTGATGTGGAAACACCTGATGAGTCCCATGGCACTCAGCATGGCTCCCATGGCTGTACCCTCAAGGAAAGCCACGGTGTTTGTGGTGAGTCCAGTACATTGTGGCATATGGCTGCACTGCTGTGTCAGCTTTTCTTGTTATTTATTACTAGCTTTTTCAAAAAAGAAAAATGAAAACGAGAGCACTGGTTTATTTTCTCTGTGCCTCTCCTGTGCCTGCTGCCACCATTGCTGTGCAAGGATCGGGGTGGGAGGGCAGGGAGAACTTGTTTCCCCCATGGTTGTGGCTATCTGACCTTTCTGTTTCCAGCCAGGATTTTCCTCTTTGTTAGTTTTGGTGTCAAGGTCAAAGCTCACCTGTTATCGCTGTGTTCAGGGAGGGATGGGGAAGGAGGCGTGTGCTGGGAGAGTGGCTGTAGGGTGGCTCAGGGCTTCTGGCTTATTATGGACACCTCATGCTCCCTCGGCTGCCATTCCCACCACCACAGCCTGGGCAGTGCTCCCAAGGCTGTGACCAGGCTGCAGTTGGCCATGGCCAGTTTCTCAGCCCTAGGTGGCTGTTGATGTGGTCAGTGTGGTCAGTAGTGAGGTCAGTGCTGTGCCGGCTCCTGGGCACAGACACCCACCACTTCCCAGGTGGGGCTGCCTCCACCCAGCTCCGTGCCCAAACCCAGGCAGGCCCCAGAGCAGCCCCTGCCTTTTGCTGTCATCCAGCTGGCAGCTGTGGCATGTCCTGGCTGCCCACAGCGCTGACCTTTGGCTCCTTGCCCTCACCTCCATCACATCCCTCCCAGCACCCCATCCCAGGAGGAAACCTCCATACCAGGGAAGGCACCACGATGCAGCTGGAGGAGCACCTGAAATGCTGTTTCACAGCTGCTCCTGTAAGAAGCTCAGCCCTGCCCAGGGCCAGCAGCACCACAGCAGAGGGTGGGAGAGGGGTGCTGCTTTGTGCAAAAGAAAATGGGAAGGGAAAGTTTATGCAGGAACCACCATATGCCTCCCTGGGCACCTCAGTGGAGCCCAGGAGCAGGTCCCTGCCCCACTGGCTCCCCAGGACTCCCCAGGGGCATGGGGGCTCTGGTGGCTGCACTGTGACCTGTGGCACCCTTAATGCTCCTGGTGCTGCCAAGCCTGGCTCAGGCTGTCACAGGAGCAGGGACTGACACAGGAACAGAGAACAGGCTGAAGCACTGACTATAGAAAATAAAGACTTTATTATTTTTTTCCAGTTCACAGGACAGTTCCCATTACAGACCATGAACAGGCAAAGGGCCCACAGCCAGCAGCACCCAGGACTTGCCCCTTGTAGCGCAGCAAAAGAGGTGCTGCGGGCTCCAGGGGTCCTACTGCTTCCCACCAGTGCCAGCATAGACATCTCCCCAAGGGCTGTCGGAGGCAACAAATATTAGTGGAGCAGGTGGTTTTTAAAGCCTCCGTGGCTGTGTTGAAGCTGAAGGGGATGCCAGCAGCACCCGGGTGAGCTCAGGTGTTCTTGGCCTGCAGGCTGACTGTCCTTCAGGTGTTCGGGTTTGCTCTCCCATTACCCCGGACCTGAGTGTAGCTGAACTGGTGACAGAGACGGGAGAAAATCAATGCTTGGATAGAGATGCTGTTCCTGCCTCAAGAGAGACAGGAAAAGGCTTAAATTCAGCCAGTAGAGGAAAAAATAAAATAGCCAGGTCACCCCTTTATTAACAAACACAGAAATGTACCATCAACCTCCTGTTATAAAAGTACTTTACATACATTCAAGGAAACATATAAATATCAGTATGAAATGTCAGTGGCTGCGAGTTCCATATTCAGCTAAAATTTTACCAACATCTTTAAAATTTCCCTAAAACATTTGAAGTAAACAAACACAAAGCACAGCCAGCTGCCAGGCAGCTCAGGCCTGCAGGTCCAGTGCCTGCTGCCAGTGCCTAGGCAAATCCAGCCCCTCTCCAGCATGGCTCTGGTCAGCTGCTCCCAATGGGAGTGAAGCACAGGGGCTGCTTGGCCATGCCGGTGGTGGGAGGTTAAGGCACAGATTTTAATCCCGAAGTTCAGCCAGTTGGAGTACAAGATGTGCTCCCAACAGGCTGCTGCACAGGCTGGGACAGCTCCCAAACCTGCTTACAGGAGACCTTTGGATGGGCTGGGAACCTGCTGAGGGATGTTCAGCATCAGCACACACTCTTCTCTGACTACAACCAAGTCCTGATCCTCTGGTGACATTTCCAACCCTAGGAGCAATGAAGCTCCTCGCTGCAGCGCTGGCATTTCACAGGGACCCCAGAGGAACTGGACTCTATGGACCGAGCAGTAGGGGAGCTGGAGCTGCCCCATCTGCCTTGGAACAGGTGCTAACACACCTGAGGTCTCCATCTGGTGTAGAGAGAGAACATCCCTGGGTCCTGCTCCCCTTTCCAAATCCACTGCTGAGCACTCCCAGCACACCCTGTTAGCCCCCAGGGCAGCCAAACGCCTTTCCCTCTGCTGAGCTGCCCAGTGATACCCACAGCAGACTCCTCAGATTTTCCTCATGGGGTGAGTGGTTACACGGCTGGCAGGCAGGAGCTCCCACATGGACAGCATGTTCCCACTGCAGAGCTCCTGGGGAAATACACAGACCCAGTATCCCAGTATCTGGGATTACACCTGGCAAGGGGCTGAAATGGAAAGCAGATCACTCCTGACTCCAGTGACCACCCTGGAGAAAGAGAATTGCCTTTGATTCCAATTTAATTAATTAAAAAAAAAAAAAAGGGAAACTGGAGCTGGTACCATGTGAAATAGACCTCCCGGGTCCAGTCCCTGACCACGAGGTATCCAAACCCCTGGCTCTAGGCACCTTCTGCCCCATGGTCACTGGAGCTGGCCCAGGAACAGAGGCTCCCAGGGCACAGCAGATGCACTGATGGAAATTAACCCTCAGTAATTAATGCCATGAAAGAAATGCAGCAAACACATCCCTGCCTGTATGGGCCCAGAAAATGGGTCAGTGTCATCCCTGCAGTGACAAGACTTTCAGCCCAGTCTCCTGATGGTGATGTGGGGCTGGTGACCATGATCTGGAGGGGTCTGGGTGCAGCCACAGGGCTGGCTCTGCAGGAGCAGCAGCAGCGGTTCTGGGGCACAGCACACACCTGTCCTCAGGACACCTGCTGATCTGGTGCCATCGGGGTACATGGGGGAGACCACCAAATGCAGCCTGAGTTGGCACAAAACCAGCCCCTGTGCCAGCCCCAGTCCCTAGCTGGCTGTTCTTGGCCCAGGGAGCTGCATGTCACTGACTCCAGCCTCTATACTGAGACAGGAGCTGAGTAATCCCTCCCAAGTGCTCCATGCTGCCAAGTCACATTGTCTTAGAAAATTAAGTCCCTCTTAACAAGGCCTTTGTTTCTCACTATGTAGCTAGGCTAATGCAAAGAATATAAGAAAATTGAATCTGATTCTACTAAAAGGAACTTACAGAGTCAGGAGGGCAGAGATGAAGGTTATACCATAGCCAGAGCCTTCTTTCCAACATTCATGAGGATTTAGGAATTAGATTATTCCTAGTCCAGGTGAGGACTCTGTTCACATCTGAGCAGTCTGCACCAGTCTGCTGTACCTGATATTCACAGGCGGTTTCATTTTCCTTTACAGGGAAAATCTGTGGGATCTACAGTCCAGACCAAGGCTGGAATCCAGTGATCTCCTGCTGGCTAACAAGGCTCGTGCATACATCGACTAGAAGCCACTGGGATCAACTTGGAACACCAATACTTGCCTCTACAAGGAACCACATATCCCAGAAGCATTCCCTTACCTTTATATTTTCCAGTAATCTCACACTGACGAAATAACATAAGGACATTGTAATAAATTAACTGTTTTGAACACCCAGGGAAGGAGAGAGGACACATTTTACAGCAATAGAGGTATTTTTGACATTTTCATTAATATTTCCTATGAAAAAAAACATAGCTCTTCGGCTTTGCAAAACAAGGGAGGTTTAAGCTCTGCCATCAGCGTTTTCCTATAAAAATAAAGTTTTGTGTTTACTTGGGTTCTACAACTAAGCTGAATAGAAAGGAGAAGGCTCTTACAAATGTATCTGCTGTTTTATGGCCCCTCCCTCTGGAGACACCTGCCAGAGGCATTCAGCTGGTTCTGTAAGTCCCTTCTGCAGACAAGCTCTAGCTCTGCTGAGTCTAGGGCTTCTTTACAGGACACCTCTGGACCTGGCAGGGCCCGTGCTCCCGAGGAACAACCTGCTGTCATATTCCACTGTACAGTTTGCATTAGGTATGTTTTCTTCATCAAGCTGAAAAGTGAGTCCCCAAACGTGAGATTTCTGCCCCCCCAGTAATGGAGAGGGCTTGCGGGAGCTGCAGTCACGTCTTTGCTCCAACTTCTTACAGGAAGTCTAACTCAAGGGCTTGGTGAAGGGACACGAGGTCGGCGTGATTTGTGATCCTCCAGAATGGCATGTTGTGCTGTAACAGAGGACAGTCAGGTTTATGCAGGGATTTTCAGCTGAGGTGGAAGCAGGCTGGGTAGAGCTGCATGGCTGTGCAGTGTGGTGGTTCTGAGCACACCACGCTCAGGATGGACCTTGGCCACATGCACATCCTTATCTGGAGCCCGTCTTATGTGCACATCTGTGTGTGACAGGCACCAGCACTGTCTGTCAGCTGCTCGTGATGGAAACCTTGGCTGTGGGCTGCTGCTGCACCCAGGAATGCCTGTCCAGGGCCTCCAGGAAACCTGCACAGGCGACAGCTCTGGCACATGGCAGAACTTGTGAAGCCTGCAGAGTCAAGGTCCTGACAGTCATCTTTGCACTTCACTGCTAATTAGCACAACTGAACAACCCGCCCAAGCCTGTCCAAATCAATCAAACTCTTTGTTCCTTGTTTATAATCCAGCCTAATGGCAGGTGCTGTATTGACCTGCTGCTGTTCCTGCGCCCTGAATCCTCCGTGCTCCTGAGAAACTGCATTATCCTGATAGTCACAGGCTATGATCAGGATATAGAACCATAGAATCATCAAGGGTGGAAGGGACCTCCAAGATCACTGAGTCCAACCTTTCAACATGCTATGTCCAACATGCTACACTAAGACACTGCTGACAGGGACAGTGTTATATGCAATCCTAAACAATAGTAAAAGAGAAACTTTAAACACCCAGGAGCCAGAAAACTGCCCATCTTAACACAATGGAAGATCTCTTGCATCAAAGGCAAACTCTGCTCCTGGCTGCCCTGGCCTGAAGAGTTCAGCCTTGGAACAAGAGTCCTTGTAGGCAAAGCCTGCCAGCAACGTCCCTCTGCGTTGCCCCACCTCTGCAGACAGACCCACCTGCTTGGCTGCAACCTCCTCATCACGCCCATCTCCAATCACCACGTAAGTGACCTTCTTTCCAAACCGTGACACGATCCTCTCGAAGCAGCTCTCTTTACCTGCCAAAGACAATCCTCCAGTAAGGAGCCTCAGGCAGAGAGAAATAGAGCCTGAACAGGTCCCTTCCTCCCAGTACAGAAACACTTCTTGCCTTACTAGGCAGGGGTAGCACCCAGTTCAGCTCCCAAGGCCAGAAGCCTCGACCAGCTGGACCACAGCACGGGGCTCCTCAGCTGCAGAAATGGCATTTCCCCATATAAAAATCCCAGCTAATCCTCAGAAGATGCTGCAGTGCCAGAGACTTGGCACAACCCCTTACCTATTTTTGTAGCACTATAAATATTTTCGATGGGAAACACCTCGCCCAATCCATACAAGAGAACTTTGGCAAGAGCTGGCATCAGTTGGGTGGTTGTGATCAGGATGTTCTCACAGTTTTTTCTAAAAGAAGAAAAACACTTTTAACAGCACATCTACAGGCAGCAGTGCCAGCACTGCTCCAGGCAGTCTGATCAGCTTCCCCAGGTGCCACGTGCTTTGCTGTCCTGCTTTCAGGAGGCATTTTAGGACAAGGTTTCGCAATTTTTGCTCGTTTGCTTCTGGCAGAATTCTCTGTCAAAAAAACCATTTGGTGAGCATGGGGACCTTCCTAACTACAGGTGTTTGCAGCAGAGAAACAGGTGGAGTTCTTGCCCTCAGTCACTTGGTCTCTCGGTGCCTGTGCCAAACAGCAGCAGTGTGATGGGGGCAGTGGCCAGCACAGTGCTGCACGTGAACCCAAGGGCAAGAAAGGGCTGAGAAAGCCTCTCATGCACTTCCAGGTTCCATACCTGGACTGGATGAGCAGCAGGGATTTTAATGCAGTTTCCAGCCAGGAATCTGTCAGCACTTCTATGTCGGTCCTCAGTCGTTGCAGAGCTTCCCTCTTCTGTGGACTAAGCAGGCCTGGAAGGTAAGGAACACGTGTTTGCGTGGCAAGTCCGACACGGGGAGAGCTGTCCCCCAGTGCACCAGCTGTCTGCTCTGCAGTAAATAACAGAACTGAATGCCTCTGGAAGCTGGACTGTCTGTCTCACAGCAATGAAAGAAACCAGCTCCCAGTGACATGAATGAGCCCAGACATCCATCCAGGAGTCTGACCGTGGAGAACTGGGCAGACACTTTTCTGCGATTATTTCAAAGCATTTCTCAGGATACAGGCAATCAAAGGCACTACTCTCATACAAAGTACTCACAGTAGCAGGGGTCCAAGGAACTCCTACAATCACTCTCTCTAACTTTCTGCTTTCTGAGGACCCTTTCCACTTTAAGCCCTTTTACATATCTGTTTTTAAACCACCCCCCCTTCCTTTATTCCCATGTTTGTAATCTCTTTTAGATATCATTTTCTTCAAGCCTCTGGTTTTGAATTAAAAGCGGACAGAAGTGGAGCCCATTTCTGCTCCTGACAGTAAACACAGCAAAAAGGAGCACATGGAGCCTGCACATCTCTCCAATTTCCATCCATGACGTATGAACCCCCCCCCCACTCCAGCCTTCTGTTACACCAGTCCTCTGCAGTGAAGCCACGGAGGGACCCACAGCAGGCTGCACTGACAGCTACTTCATCATGTAGCTTTCCACAGGCCCTGAAAAACTCTGCATCCAGGTTTCCCATGTGCAAAATACAAAATCATGGTCTGATCCCTACAAGAAATCCAGTAACTGCAGCACACCGAACTGCAGGCCTATACTAGCAATTTTTAATGCTGAAAGTTGTAGCTTTGAACATATGGTTTTTAGAAAATATGTCCAAAAAAACCATTTATCAAGGTTTTTGTGTAGGCAAAGGGTACCCAAACCCACAACCAACCAGGCCAAGTCACCCTACCAGGTGAGCTGCTCCAGCAGCATCCCTTTTCCAGGGATGGCAATGCCAAGATTCAGACTAAACAGAAAATTCATCTCCATTTGCTCACTATGGTTTGCATGATTATGACTGCTTTGGAGTTGAAAGGGAAGCAAAACTAGAAGGCTTTAAGTGACTTTGTGAAGAGAGAGCAGAGAAGTCATGTCAGACTGTGGGCCTGACAGTCAAGGGGTGACCACTGTATTTCCTGACAGTGGCATGACCAAAGGCAGACTTTGTGGAGACATGAATGAGACCTCCTGAGCAGCAGGGCAAATGAGTCATTCAGGCCACTGCTGAGCAGACTGCCAGACAGCCTTCCATACCAAATTAGCAAAGGGATACTATCTGCACCAAAACTTTTGCCTCTAGGACTGATGACCATCCTTATCTCCACGATAAATCACAGCCTGCACTGGCACACTGTTCAGTTTTGGAAGACGTACCCTCCTAGATTCCATGGAAATTTGATCCCAGTTAGCACTAGGAGAATGGTTTACTTCTCATGTCCACACATCAGGAAAGCCAAAGCTCTGAGGAAGGATGGAGTCTGGCCCCACAAGCTCTGTCCAGTGCTCAGACCTCGGTGCAGGTGACCACTCACCTCCAACATTAGTTTTGTATTTGTTGTAGATCTCGCGTACCCTGCGGTAGCGGAAGGCCAGTTTCCTCATCCAGTCCACTCCTTGCACACCCACTGAGGAGCTGTGGTTTGCGTTGCTTCCTGAGCCACTGAACCCATCCGTGGAGAAGTTGTAGTTGCTGTTCCAGGAAAGCAGATATGTTACGTGTGCCACAGCAGCAGAACCACTGCAGCATTTCTGGCGGGGCTGCTGATGGTAGTGCTGACAGCAGCTGGAAAACACTTTGGAGAGGAGCTGCACAAGCACCGCAGCACCTGGAGAGCAGAGCCCGGCTCCTGTGGGAATGCATGCTGACATCCAACTACAGCTGCTGTTCTGAACTGCTGCACTGATACAACTCCTTTCCCATCCTCCACTATAAAACCTTGCTTTGCTCTTTGGCTGTTCATTCCTCTGCCATATGGAGCATCCTTCCCACTGACCCCTTCCTCATCCTGCAGCAATAAACCCAAGCATGTCTTCCAAACACAGCATCCATGCCTTTCCATCACAACTGCAGCTCCACAAGCAGATGAGCTGCTTCGTCAGCTTATGACTGCAGGAAGCAAGTCCTGCTTCACCACTTTCCCTGTATTTCTTTCTCCCTGACAGATCTTTCTCAGACTTTTTCATGAGCCAGTTCAGCTCAGTACAAAACCTACCTCACCCTGTTTGATAGTGAGCACCATAAGCTCTCAGGGATGCAAACCACAGGGGGACTTTCAAAGGTCAAGATCATGGAATCACAGGATGATTTAAGTTGGATAGGATCTTCAAGATCATCTCATTCTAAACCCCTGCCATAAGCAGGGACTTTTTCCACTAGATCAAGTTACTAATCTAATGCTGTCATGAGATCTGAAGTGTTGGTTCTCCATTCCTCACTTGAGCACAGAGGCAGCATTCAACAGTGGACAATATAATTCACAATATAATTTCAAAACTCTTAATGCTTTGTAGGTCTTCAAAGAAATGCCTCCCAGCAAACTAAGACTTTGCCAGGTTTCATCCCCTTCACAATGCTGACCTCCATCCCTTAACCCCATCTGCATCTGAAGTCTTCACAAAACCCCATTACATCAGCCATACATTTCCTGCATTCATCAGTACAACACCTTAAATCTTGGCCATTGTCATCAGACGCCACATCTTCTATGTGTACCTGGTCACACTCCTGTTAAAGACAAAAGACAAAAAAACCCCAAAAATAAAGTAATGTTGTGGTAATCCAGAAACACACTGAAATTTGCTTACAACAAGCAGTAAGAGGCTCTGAAGCACAGAGCCCTCACAAACATGCAGTGTAATTCTGACAGGGTTATGTGGAGTTCTGCCTTTCAAACACATTTGCCATGTACCTCCAAGTCATTGAAAAACAAGTGAGTATCAGCAACTTCAAAAATCATCTCCTCCATGGACAGACCTGAGCCAATCACTAGAGTTGGATCCTGGAAAAACACGAAAAGAAAATGTAAATGCACTGTGGATACAGGCAGAAGGGAATTGTCATAAATCTCTCATCAGTTAAACTGCAGAGAGTTTTCCACTGTATATCAAACCTGGCATAATTACAGCTACATTCAATGGTGAACTACAATTTCCCTAATATTTTAAACACCTAAATTTAAAAAAAAGGAAAAAAAAAAAAAAAGAAAAGAAAGAAAAATCCACATTCTGATAATACATTGACTCAAAATGTAACAAATCATGTCAGTGCTCCACAGGAGAGACTGATGCATTTTCCCAATCAGCACATACAAAACATTCAAAAATCTACAATGTATTTTGAAGGAGAAAAACCATTTCCTTTCCCTATGTGCTAGGACCTCAGTAATTCCCAGTGAGGATAAAACCAGTTTGACAGACTTGCATTTTAAGAAGGGACATGTTGGTGGATGTCCATCTCCTAGCTCTGTATAAAGCCAAATTTAGTTCTTTCCCTGCCCCAAACTGCCAACAAATTAGAAGTACCATCTTACAGAGTTAAAAAAAAAATCTATTCCTTTTACAAAGACTAACATTTAATTCTGCATGTCAGATATGGGTTTTCTTCCATGGAAAAGACAGTATTACCTTGCCATATTTTTGAGCATAAGACCCTGTGAGAAGGGAATGGAAGATGATGATGGTCTCATCCAGGTCCCAGAGAAACACCCGCTGCAGAGAGAACAAGAGCAGGTTAGAGCTATTCCAGGCACTGAACTACAATACAGGAACAAGTTTTAGAGTTAATTTTGTGGTTAGCTGCAGTATGCTTTAACAGGTATAAACGACAGTTCTCATCTTACAGGCTGAACACATTCAACTCTTCAGTTTATTGCAGTGGAGTTTATTTACTACCACAAAAGTACATACTCAGACTAAGGCTCTTTGGTCAAACTATTTCAAAAGTTTCTCTTGCTTTTATAGTTATAAAAGTAAAGCTTAGAGCGCTAATGAACTTTAGAGCCCTGCTGAGGTAGAAGTGTACTTCCTGTGATCTGGAGAGCACCAGGTACATGCCCTTGGTGTTTGTCAGAAAAACCTTTGCTATAAGTGAGGCAATGGGCTGCCATGAGGAATGGTAAAGTTTTGGTACAGAAGGACTTTGATATTAAGAGCTGGGCCAACATGGGCCCTCACACTGCTCCAGGCTGAAGGAGCTGAAGGGCAGATTAGACACCAGTACAAGCCAGTAGCACGCTCTCCCTGTGAATAAGATGACCATCCTGCTGGAATGTGCCACGTGTGCCAGAAAGGAAGTGCTGTCTCAACCCAGCTGGCACTGGGAAGGTTACCCCAGATTGCATCTCAAGTCCCAGCGATCTGTGAGGAAATGAGAGTTGCCAGCAAAATGCTATCAAGATGGTCAGCAGCTCAGAGGAGAGGCTAAGGAAACTGGGATGGCTTATTTCAGCAAAGAGGAGACTAAGGGATATATAACAGGAGACCACAACTAATTGAAAGGGAACTTCAAAGGAGATAGAGACAAATTCTTCTCAACAGTGGCAGATGGAAAATTGCTATGGAAGAAGAAGGGGAAATTTGCAGCATGGGAGATTCCAACTGGAGACAGAAAACCTCCTCCCCTGGGTGGATGTGGTAGTGCTGGGACAGATCACTAGGTACAGGATCTCACTGTCTGGGTACAGGATCTTCAGCCTTGGAGGCTCTTGTGGCTCAAGCAGACAAAGCCATAGCCCCAGTGCTGGGGACAGTCCTGCTCTGAGCATGGGGCTGTAGTGGAGACACCCAGATGTCTCCTCAATGACACCACTAGGTTTCCAAGACCCATTTAAGTGATGCTTTGTGGTTTGAAAGGGACTTTGAAAACCATCCAGTTCCAACCCCTCTGCCATGGCCAGGGACACCTTCTACTAGACCAGGTTGCTCCAAGCCCCATCCAACCCAGCCATGGACACTTCCAGGGATGGGGCAGCCACAAATTGCCTGGGCAGCCTGTGCCAGCGCCTCCCCACCCTCACAGAGAAGACATTTTTTCCTAGTATCTAATCTAAACCTATTCTCTTTCAATTTGAACCCATGGGGACAGACCTTTTAGTAGGGCCTCTAGTGACAGAACAAGGGGGAATGGTTTTAAACCCAAAGAGAGTAAATTTAGACTAGATGTAAAGAAGACATTTTTTACAATTAAAGTGGTGAGGCACTGGCACATGTTGCCCAGAGAGGTAGTGGATGCCCCATCCCTGAAAACATTCAAGACCAGGTTGGACAGAGCTCTGAGCAACCTGATCTACTTGAACATGTCCCTGCTCATTGCACGGTGGTTGGACTAGATGACCCTGAAAGGTCTCTTCAACCCAAACCATTCTATAATCCCCTTCCATTTCCATGGAGACAGAATCAAGAAAAGGGAGGAAAATTTTTACCATCACACTATTCTGCAATGCTACCTGTAGAAAAGAAGATCACTATTTACCTCCAGTTCACTGTCCTGTGAGGAGGAGGTATCTGCTTTCCTCTTCCCTCTGTTCTTTCCAGGGATGTTTTTTCTTGCTTGCTCATCTAACTCTTTACTTGCTGTTGCTCTTGGTAGCAAAGGACTTGTGGATGCATCTCCTGGAAGAAAGAAACCACACAGCTCTCATCCCCTCATGTCTCAAAACAAACACCAATACTTGGCCACAAACCACCTTAGCAAAAGGTAAGACCTTACTTTACTATGTGGATGCAGTAATAGTTCAACCCTGATTAGAACATAAACCATGATTTCTTTGTCCCATCATTTCAAAACAGCTCCGTCTCCTCAATTCAGCCCCCCAGGACTGAGCTATTGCAAGAGCTATTGCCTGCAGAGCAAAGGCAGAGCAGAGCAGCCTCCATCCTAAGGCCTGGAACCCCACAGTTGTTTCACCACCCTGGAACTACTTTATTACTCAACTGTTTTATTTAATAGACAGTTGAATATAAAAGAGTAACAGCGATGATGTTGGCCCTGGAGACACAGCCTTGGCCAAGCAGCATGGCCATGACTGATGGGGACACAAGATGGAGCGTGTTCTGCTACTGGTAAGAACACTCTTCCCAGGGAAAGAGTACACCACTTCCATAAAAATCGCTAATTTTGATGTGCAGAGTATAAGGAACATGATGGGAGATACTCTATGAATCCTTTATTACAGCTCAGGCAGAAGAATTAATATCCCAGACATCTGCCTAGCTAGTTCCAAAATAGGACCAGACCTGTAGCAGGAAGTCAGAGGGCACAGGGGGCTTGGAAGAGCTTTAATTCAGTCTGAGGCCTGAAAGATGAGACACTGCAATTCCTATGAAAATCAATGCAAAATGGTGAACGTGGAGAATTCCCGAGCTAAGAAAATGGCACGAAAAGCATCAACAACTGGGCCATTCCCATGACCTTGAATAAACAGGTCAGTTCCTTAGGTTTGGTTTTCAGCAGCAAATGAGAACTAATTCTCATGAATAAATCTGCTGTTGCTAACCTCAACTAGAGGGCAACTGTTTCCTGAAAGAGGGAAGGTGCTTGGAGCACCACACTTCTTGATATACAACATCACCCACATCGACAGCATCCCATCAGGTAAAGGGGAGAGGGGTTTGAACTTCTCTGAGCCCCAGACTACAGATTTGTATGCTTGGCTCACTGGCAGCCACCCATCCCTGTCTGCAGGTTGTGTGACTGAGCTGGAGGACTTGGCTGAGCTCAGGTACTCCTGACGGACCTGGGGAAGATGGATAAGGCAAAGTGCTGCAAAGGCAATCACTCAGCACCTCCCCCAGCAGGCTGACACCCAGCCCCCTCTCTGAGCAAGACCCACCCTAGAAGCCAAACCCCACACACCCACCTCTTCCTCTGCTTCAGTTTTTATTGCTGAACATGCTATTATATAGTATGGAAAATCCCTTTAGTCAGCTCATGTCAGCTGTCCCAGCTGCGTCCCCTTCCAGGGTCTTGTGTATCTCAAGCCTGCTTGCTGGGAGTGTGGAGGGGAGAAAGCCCTGATCCTGTACAAGGATTGTTCAGCAGGAGCAAAAACACTCTTGTGTTATCAGCATTGCTTTAGCTAGGAATTCAAAGCACAGCACCAGCACAGTTGCTGGGAAGAAAGTTTCCTCCAGGCTGGCCAGATCCAGGGCACCAACAAAAATGACTGGAATCTGGATTTTTTTTTCCCCAGCCTTCAAATCTACAATAGGCAGCAGATTTCAATTTAAAACTGCTCAACAACACAGGAACAATCTCCTAACTCCTTGTGCAAGACACTGGAAGACAGCACTAAGTTTTTGCTCTTGTCCTTGATAAGTTCAAGAAACTCTGTTTTTCAAGAAACTTTAGCCTACAGTCCTGAGGGTGGAACACAACCCAGCGCTGGTGGAAATGACCAAAGGTGTGACTTCTCTAAAACAGGCAATTAAACCTTTTCAATACACTTTCTACTTCCCTAACCAGCTCAAATCTTCTCTACCAGACAAGTGCCAGTGACTGACTGCTCTGCAGATGCAGATGTGCCCACAGCAAAGCACAGCAGAGCAGCTGTTTGCAATTATGAGGCGGAGGAAAGAAAAGCATGTACTGCTGGGCACATCAGAGACCAGCTCAGCAAGACGGGACGGCTGAACCACAGCTCTTGAAAATGCAGGAACAGTCCTGGAGGACGCCCATAACTGGGACTGGCAGCTATGTCATGGCTGCCAGGTACTCTGAACACCACGCTGCAGGAGAGAAAGATGCAACAGGAGCTATTGAGACTGAATACAAGCAACTGCTCTGTAGCCCAAGTGAACACTCAGTCCCCAGGGAGCTGCTGCTGGCAACTCTTCAAGTGACCCCTCACGCTCCCTCTCCCTGAGGTACACAGAGTACGTGGTAGGTGTCCTGGAATCGTAGCAGTAGAAGGCTTCTGATACATAAGTATGGCTGGCCCACCATAATATTCTGCACGTCAGTGAGACCCGTCTGACAAGGAAGGCAAGTGTCCCATCTGGCCCAGCATAACAAGATGCTGCAGGTACCCTTTGGAGATGTTTCCCCACACCTGCCTCCTGCACTGTTTAGCAGAGGTATTTTGCAGCCATCCTTTACAGACCCCGCCTCACCGGAGGAAGGTCTCTGCACCGCCCGTGCCGGCACCAGGGCATTTGGTGTCTCAGCTGGATATGCGGTCGTGGCTAATGCCATGCTTTCCGTGTTGCTGTCTGCTGGTGGCACCACTCCGAAGCCTGAGCTCGGGTAACACGTCTGGTACTGACTCTGGCCAAGGACTGTGTACGTAGGATACTCCTGTTGGAGGAAAGAGTTAGTAATGGTAGGACACCTCATTCAGAAAACACTCTGAATCAGGATAACTTTTGTATTAGAATATCCTGTCCAAGAAAAATCCCGGCAAGAGCACAGTCTGACTTTATGCTGTTTCATTCTACACATGTAAGACATTCCCAAAAAGGGCTGAGAGCTCTAGCTGCCCAATGGCCCCTGCACAGGCAGGTTCTGCAGAGGAGACCAGCAATCACAAGGCCATTCCTCTGCTTCCAGTGTCTGTAAAAATTAATTCATAATGAATGACGTGATAGTAACAGGGAAGTTGAATGGATGCCAAGACATCAGTGCGCTCTGTGCTCCGTAATGTGTGTTTTTGTCTTGCATTTGACTTCCTGATATCAGATGTACTGACAGTGACAGAAAGTGACCTTGGGCCTCGCTGAGGGCACAACTACAGGATAAATGGCCCTTACTCATGTCCTGACTTCATCAAGCAATAATTCTGCATGCTATGCTGGAAGGTATCCATTTATGAAAACTACTTAATTCATTTACGAGATCACTGAGCACCTGGAGCTGTGCTTGAGGATTTTAACTTCTGCTACTGACACTAAAAAAAACAGCAACCCCAAATGTCATATCACACTGTTCTGGTACACTGTGCTCTCCTGATTTCCTTGAAGAGCAGCCTGGGTTTGTGAACCAGGTACCTTGGTCGGAAATACTAAAAGAAAATCTTTTTCCCCTTACGGTTCCAAGCAAGTTTATGCTTAAATAGCAACAGCATTAGCACAAAAGGATTTTTGTGCATCCACTGCATTTTCCATGCTTCTTGTATTCTCTTTCTGAGAAGCTCGACACTGAAGGCTTGCTTTGTATATCCAAGTACTCAGAATGGCAGTTAACCACCCACAGAGGTAAAAGGCAGGGGGAAATGGTCTTCGCTAGCTTCCAGGGCTGGTTCACTTTGTTCTAGTCTACCATCAGAATGCACACCCTACTTTACTGGGTTGGTGTTCTGTTTGTGTACAACTTCATTTCCTATTGCTGCTGAGGGAGAACAAAGGCATCCAAGAAACATCCAAGTCTAATCCTCCCTGTAAGTTTAGTCCTCAAAGCAGTTGAATTGTTTCTTCCCCTCCACCTCTCTTGCAGAGACCTCAGTTTAAGACTCACCTCACGATTTGCAGGTGAGGCAACTGCTTTGAACAGATGAAGTGAGTTTGTTGCAAAGGCCAAAGGGAGAAGCATCATGGTCAAAGAAACAGAAGGAGTGATTTGGTGACTTTGAGTTACACACTGAGCCCCACAACTCCAGTACCACTGTGCTCCATTTGAAGTGACATTCCCATGTTAGTTTTGAGCAACATGTGAAACAAAGGTAAGGTGCACATAAATTTACCAAGGAAGTTTTACCTGTGAGATGCTGGCTACTGCTGACGTGGAAATATTGACAACAGTTGAGGATGTAGAGACTGGACTGGCATTGGTAGTTGATGCTGTAAAATTGAGAATTACTGCATTAAATATTCTAGAAAAGCATAAGAAATGAGAAGTTGTGAAATAAATACTTAATAGGCAAATGTGCAAGCATTTGTGCTTCCAGCAGCACTCTGCTACTAAGAGCCAAAAAAGGACTGGGATGTATTTTGACACCAGTCACATTTCAACTGGGCTTACAGGGAAGGAGAGCTAGTACATCTTTAAAAACAGTCCTTTCAAATGGTTCAGAAACCTTTTCCCTCCATGGCTGCTAAGCAATTGGTGTAGAATTAAAAAGGTTTTACATCTTTACTACATGTTTAGATAAGACAACAATCCCATTCTGACGGTCAGTCAGTAGCAGTTGAAAATGAATCAGAATAAATCAACAAAAAAGACATGAATGTATTTAAATCAGTTCTGTCAAAAAAAAAATCTCTGCATCGAACTTAGCATTTTTAGTCTAATTAGATTTAAAATTTAAGGAAACATTAAGAATGTTTCAAATAGTAGAAGAAGAGTGTTTCCTGCACGAGAAAGTGAACATCTCTCTCAACATCTCTGTGTCTAGAACTGCTTTTTGGATGTGACTTTCTGAAATAATCTGTCAACAGCTCATAGGACGAATTCTTAGAGATGTGTAATTGTTAGTATCAACTTGAAGATGTTTCACAGCCTTCATGTCACTGCATTCAGTTCTCCCAAAACACAGAAAAGGCTGCTAGAGCAGCACTTGGGAACGCCAGTCATTTAGCAGTTCTTGGGGGGTTGCAGACACAGGGCCACTCCATTAAACATTCCTCAACGTGGGGTTTTGGGACTCACAAGGACAACAACAAATAATTAAATCAGCATGAACAAAACCAGAATGTACAAAACCAGATGCCACCAAGAACTATTTTCTTTTCTAAACCACCTTTCTCTGCACACAAATAAAACAAAAAAACCACTTTTAGATGCTTATGTAAAGAGTTGCAGAAATCCACAGTATCCCTACTTTACCATCACTCTGAGAAAAACCCTCATTTTCTGCAAATACCACCATGAAGAATTCACCCCAAGAACTCAAGCTTCTGAAGGCTTCAGTCCTGCTGCCCCAGGGAAACAGAACCACCATGAACTCTTAACCAGTTTATGATGTGCTATGGCAAGCACCGATACTACCTGGTGCCTCCCGGAAAGAGGAATGGATCCAAAATATGCCTCAAAAAAGGTAAGCAAACAAAAGAAACAGATCTTAAAAGATGTGTAGTATTTACAGTATTTACAGGACGTGAGAAATATGAAGGGCATCATCTCTGTGGAAGCAGAAACAAAGGGAAGTAATTAGCCCCAGAAACATTTAGAAAAAGGCAAAAGAGCTGCACTGAACAGCAATAATGGCAATGAAGACACTCAAGGACCTACAGTAGCTCCACAGCTACTTGAAGTTCAGCTGTGAGAGCCAAGGAACCTGTCACAGACGCTTCTCATAAGCAACTGCTCAAAAACAGGGGGCAGTTTCCAAATAAAACTCCTTCCAACTACACATTATGGAAACTATCAAGGCTGTTAGCACCGTAAGAGAAGGTCCCTTCCTAGGCCCCTATGAAACCCAGCTCTTGAGAAAAGACCCTTGGCTAACCGAACAAACCTGCCATGCAGCCGGGGCAGAGCAACTCTCTGGAAGACAGACTGTTACACCACTGCTCTCAAGACTATTATGGAGAGGAAACAGAAAGTGATTCTTATCTGTAGTGCTCTGCAGAGGCTGCTTCTCCACTGAGATTGATTACAGAAGTCAAGAAATGAGAAAAAGATTTCAAGGTTTGGCATTCCCTCATATGAACTTCATCGTTTATCTTAACTCTGGTCTCCCTCCAACATGTCTTTTTAATAATCCTGTATCTAAACAGTGCTACATACCAGATTTTTTCAAACTCTTTCTGCACTGTGGGCCACTTCCTTTTACCTGTGAATGGGCCAGAACCACGCAGAAATATTTGGCACAGATTTGCCAAACATGACTTCAAGGTTTGAGGTGTAAAAAGACCAGCAACCACAAGTACTGCATTAAAGGTGCCATGAGTCTTTTCCTCTTTTCTTTTCTTTATCTCCCACTTCAGACCTCATCCTCAGACATTACATCCCCGCCTCCCCTACCTTATTAATCCAAATCTGCTTTGCTTCAATCATTTTCAAAGAGCCAAAACCAGAACCATGCACTGAAATTCCCCTCCAGTGGGTCAGCATCATTGTACGACTGTGTCTCACCCTGCTGATTTGAGTGGAGAGAAGAGACAGATATTCCAGGGATTACTATTAAAACAACTCTGTCCATCCTTCCAGTTTCTGCTCTCCACCACCTCCCTGGCACCAGCCCCTGTAGTGACCTGATCCCTTGGTGGGCTGCTTGAGAAGGAAACACAGCAAATCTGAAAAAGGAAAAGTTTCCTGCCAGTCTGCAAGAAGTTTTTCCAAAAAGCAACAGCATTTGCAAAATTGGGGTGACTTTTGCACACTTGGATGTGACTTGTGCACACTTTCAGAGAGCAGCCTGCAGAGAAACTTCTCACATCACACATTCTCCCAGCAGCACAGATTAAAATCCTTCTTCTGTGTGAAAGCCTGAAAAAGCTGGGGTTGTGCAGTTTGCAGAAGAGAAGGCTCCAGGGAGACTTTAGAGCCCTTTCCAGCATCCAGAGGGGCTCAGAGACAGCTGGAGAAGGACTTTGGACAAAGGATGGAGTGACAGGATAAGGAGGAATGGCTTCCCACTGCCAGAGGGCAGGTTTAGATGGGATATTGCAAAGGAATTCTTGGCTGTGAGGGTGCCCAGCGAAGCTGTGGTTGCCGCATCCCTGGAAGTGTCCAAGGCTAGGTAGGACAGGGCTTGGAGCAACCTGGTCTAGTGGAAGGGGTCCCTGCCCATGGCAGAGGGGTTGAAAGTGGATAATCTTTAAGGTCCCTTCCAGCCCAAACCAGTCTGTGATTTTATAATTCTTCTACAGAGCGAGGCCTGACACGGGTCTGTCACCTCACCAATCCCCAGGGATCCACCTGCTCCCCATGGGACACCACTGGGAAATCTGGCAGGGGTCATGTTGCATAGAACCATTCCTGACCCTTGGCAGTTAAAGCTGGTGCTGTAAGACACATTAAGTCATTCTGCTGGTGGGAGCATGGGAAGGACAGTTATGCTGGAAGAAAGAGAGTATTTCCAGTATTGCTTTCCTCATGTTATGAATGTGGAAAGTGAATTAAGGATAAATATTAAACTAGGCCATTGACTGTCACAATAATGCAAGCTGGGGAAGTACCATGACATACCACATGACTTTCCTCAGTGAGAGACGTGCTAAAACCCACTCACTGCTAATTTTAAGAATTATCTTCCTTTCCTTGGCTCTCATGAGACCACATCTGGTATTGGCATTCAGTTTGGCGCCTCAAACACAAGAAACATGTTGATAAAATTCAGTGGGTCTGGTAAAGAGACACCAAGCCAGTCAGGGATCTGGAGAACGCACCCTGAAAGGGGTGTTTCAGAGGAGAGGGACTGTCCAGCCAGGAGAGGAGGTGGCTTTGGGGACCTGATGCAGCCTGCTGGTACCTGCATGGACATTAGTGAGAGGACAGACACAGGCTCCTTTTGCAGGTATGCAGCAGCAGGAGGAGAGAAACGGTCAGAACATGAAAGAAGGAAAGCTCTGCGTTGACAAAACGAAAAAAGTTTCATCATAATGACAGTCAGGTTCTGGAACCGGCAAAATTTCCATCCTCGGAGGTTTTGGACACACAACTAGATAAAGCGCTGAGCAACCTGGTTCTGAATTCTGTATCAACTACTCTTTGAGCAGGAAGCTGAACTAAAAATCTACTTAAGCCCCTGAATTATTCTGTGAAAATATTCCACAAGAAATATATTATGCATTCCTGAAATGCTTTATAAAATCTCCAGAGAAAGAGACAAATTTTCACAATTTGTCACCAAAACATAAATGGCAAAAATCCAGCCTAAAGAAAAGGTATCAATTCGCACATATGTGCCATAAGCAACAATATTCCATTATTCAGCTATCTGGCACATTCACTCCTAAAAACTGCTGTGGAAGCTGGTGAAATTCAGCACCTGCCACCTTAGATGTGGCACTTCCAGCAACTAGAGTATTTGTATAGTAGTTCTACACCGAGAAATTCACTTCCTAGCAGATCTACCAACCCAGTGTGTGTAATATGCAAGAGCCATCTACCTCCAGAAGGAATTAAAAACAAATGTTTAAAAATCTCACTTCAGTCCGTGTATTTCCTGACATCAAGCTAAAGACCACAAACTAAGAGAAATGCAAGAGCATTCCCAGTAAAGCATGCAAGAACACAGCATTTAGTCTCCTTTCCCCTCCCCATTTGCTCTTCACCCTGTTCAGTCCAGCAGCTTGGCACCAACGAGCCAGCCTGGTGCACGCACAGGTATGAGGCAAACACAAACCCAGACAGACACAGGCACAAAGGAAAAAGGGGCAAAGCATGAAGAAGCATGCACAAACCAAGGACAAGCGAGCAAGCCTCTCTAGTTTGGTATCTGGACTCGGTTAGGTGGAGAGAGATGCAGATAAAAACCATGCCAAGTTACCTTCAATGGAATAAGAATAATGTGCTGGGCTGGGCTGGCTTGTGGTTAACCCTGTGGTGCAGGTAAGAACACTGTGCTGACTTGTAGATGGAGTCTGAATTAAACCACTTTCAGGTTTCATACCTGGCCACAGTGCACCTGAATCAGATAAATTGGACCAGTTACAAACAAATATGCTGAGACCAAACAGCATGCTCCTACCTCAGATTAAGATTTTGCTCTTCACAAAAGCAAGTAACAAATGACACATGGAAAATGTTTCATTTTGGCAATAGCAAGTGCTGACTGTCAGGCTGTGCAGGGATTAGAGCCGGTGGCAAAATGGCTGAAAATGAGAAAATTAAAAGCACCAAGAAGGCTAATTTGAAAAGCTTTTAACTAAAAATCTGCTTGTGTCACTAAGATTCACTGCCCATGCAGATAAAGGACCTGCCAATCGCTGTTGATTTTGGGCTGAGCTGCACAGCACTGCAAGTGACATCAGCTGTTACACAGTGAGGCCGAAGCTGGTATCTATGAAGGCCAAGCTTAACGCTTCCAATACTTCACTGGGCTTTGGGACGAATATTTTAAACCAAGCCACAAGTCAGTAATTTTCCGATACTGACAACAACAAATATAGAGCTAAAAAAAAAATTTAAAATCCGAACGTTTCTTGCAGATTTCCTGTTGTTTTGGAACGCTTTTGTAACAACCCTGGGCACAGCAGAGAGAGCAGAGTGACTGTAATTATGTGTACAGGGCACACTTAACACGTGGTTCAGCTCAGGTGCCGTGTTAAGATCGAGGTCTCTGCACTGACGGGTGCCAACAGTGCCCAATTGAGGCAGCTCAGCTCAGGCCTCACTTTTCAGGGCTCTTCAGGCTTTCATTTGAGTGTCTCCAAATCTACAGCCAAAGTCAAAGACAGTTCTCCCTGGCCCTGGTTAGAAAGCAGAAATATTTTGAGAGGATCTACTTAAAAACAAGGAGGAGTGTGCAAAGCAGAGGGACAAAACGTTTGGAGCTAGACAGAGTTCAGGGCCATCAGAAAGACCACCCTCCTTTGTAAACACCCCAAAAACAGTACCGAGGCTGCAGAAACCACCTGCAGCCCTTCACCCACTCTAGCAGGATTGAGCCATGGGCTATGAGCTCTAGGTTTCTTACCTAGAAGACATGGGAGACTCCATCGAGCTGGACATGAGCAGCAGCTCCAAGAGGTAGCTCCATGCTGCAGCTTGGCCAGAATTAAATTCTGCAATGGCCCTTTGATTTATTTACATATCTGATCTCAAACTGACACCTATGAGTCAACTTAAATCACTCCCCTCTGTACAGCCACACCAGGGTTTGACTCTTCAACTCTCAAGTTGCGTCTTTGTTAAGGTTTCAAACCTCCAGAACCTCAATAATTAGCAAACAAAAAGGAAAGGCTGATTTAAGAAAGACCGTAAATACATTGCAGAAACTCCAGAACAAAATATATGGGAAACATCCTCTAAGGAGAGTGGGAGCAGCTGTGTTTGTTTAGTCTGGAAAGGGAATGCCACCATCTTCAAATGGGTGAGCAGTTCTTATAGGGGACACTAACCACAAGCTCCTTCGGGCACTAGACAGAGGGACAAGGAGCAGACAGCAACACAATGTGATGGGTCACATGACATGCAGAAGTGCCAAACAACCTGACAGTGAAACACAAACCCACCCTGAATGCTATAGGATAATGACCACACCGGAAGTGTGGCACCAGGTCAGACACTCGCAGGGGTGTTGGCAGCGCTGGCTGGGTGCCAGCACAGGAGCTGATTCAGGTCATGCGCTAAGGCATCTTTCAGCTCCTGCTTTCCATGACTGTCTTGTTACAGACACGTCCTACTTTCCATACAGCAAGGCACGCTCCTGGACTGGTGGCATATGTCCTTCCCCTCTCTGCAGGACAGCATTATAAGCTAGCACAGCCTCAAGGATGATAGAGAAGAAGCTGTGAGAGGAAGAATGAGACTCTTCCATGTCCAGTGGCAGCACTGTATGTCACAGAATGTCACAGCACACATTTACATACATGGAAAGGCCCCACACAGGACATCCCATCACTTGTAGGTTTTTCTTGAGTTAATGTAAGCCATCACATCCATGGTGTTTCTAACACCAACTTATAGCTACACATATGCAGCCTGGATGTCACTACTCTTATTTTAATGCTTCTTTAAAAAAACCTCTCCAGACACAAGGGCATCCCATGCAGAACAATGCACTGAACACCAAGAGAACCGGTGACAAATCAGCAAGAGCATAGGTCATCCCTTCTCTAAAAGCAGCATCCTGACTTCAGCCACCTCAAGACTACGCTTGTGTTTGTCAGCTTGCTTAAATTTCATGCTGGTTTGTTCCAGTTAGATAATCCACGGTGCCTTCTTTCTGGCATAGAAACAAATACACAGTAGCAACATACAAACCTCTGTAACAAGCCCTCTGGTGCTGGTAAAACATCTGACCAAGTTGTTGGCCCTCACCTGCTCACTGGAGATTTTGTGAACAGAAACAATTTCCAGAATTCTCTCTGCAGTGTGCACGTTCAGTCCTCTACCCTCTACCTCTCCGTCACACCATGCAAGGTCCATCTTCTCAGTATGACTCAGCAGATACCACTCCAGTATGATTTCCATTACTGGAAATAATGACTTTTAACATCTTCCTAAGACTTGATTTCACACTAAAAATTCAGGTGTTTAACAACAGACCTCAAAACCCACACTATTCAAAACATTTTGGATGTTTTACAGACAAAAGCTCCTTTGAAGCCAATAGAAAATGCAGATCTCCTTCCAGATCTTCAGAAGAATTTCTATTGTTACATTTAGAGTATAATACTGCAGCAGCTGAGTACCCCTGCATTCCAGAACCTTTGGATTTAAAAAAAGGAACACTCCCCTCAAATATAGCCACCACTACTGCCACCAATAAAACATCACACACACAACACACTAACAAAATGCCTACACCCTCACTCCCTCCCTCCAAAATTGTAGAACTAAGTCTAAACCACCTTTTTAAACAACTTCACTGGAGCATTCCACATATTTACGAATATTTGCCTTTAAAAAAACCAACATGTGACACATTACAACATGCAACAGCACACCAAGCAGCCTCAGTGCACCATGCACAACAAACTATCGAGAAACACCAAATAAATGAAGCAAAGGAAACCATCAGCCACTGTTCAGATACAGCAAAAAACAGTGCAACAAGGCACTGAAACCGAAGTGCAGGCACCCAGTGAGGAGGAGTATGTTCCAGCAACCATTAGTAATATCAGTATTAGTAATTTAACCTATGTTTAACAAAGCCAAGTCTGGATTTATTATCTTTCCTACACCATCTTTGAAATATATCATGACAAATCAATTGTTTTGTAACCTTTAGAAAAGCCCATGCTCTGTCAGCAGCTAACAAAAGCCAGAAATATAGCTGTTTTTATTCAAAGACATCTAATTTTTTAACTAAAGAAAAATTCATCCTTACACACATCAAAGTACTAAGATTTTAGCACTACAGATAAATCTGCAAGAGGCTCAGTGCATATAGTTGTGCAGTACAACCACAAGCCCCCGAGACACATACTTAGAATCACAGAATTGCAGAAGTTGGAAAAGACCTTTAAGATCATCAAGTCCAACCATTAACCCAGCACCACCACCGTATCCACCACTAAACCATGTCCTCAAGTGCCATATCCATGTTTTCTGAACATTGTAAGGGGTGGTGACTCCACCACTTCAATAGGCAGCCAGGGTCCTCCCCCAGGTTCGCTGCACAGTGGGGTGATGCTCTCCCCTCTCATCAGTGTTGCATGCTAAGGGATGGAACAGCCTCTGCTACCTTCCATTTTCTGAGATCTGGCAATAGTGTACAATATTTACATATGAAACCAAGTTAGGCAACTTCCATTGAACTTTCAAACTCCCCATTCCAACAAGCAACTGTTTCCATTGAAAATGGAGAGAAATTAAAATGTTCATTTTTAATAATCAGTTATAAAATTTGGTATGTATGTGGGGATAGTCAGTCATGGATTTTTTTTTTCCCCCAGTGCCTGACACTTTAATGTCCTGGCTGCTTAGACAGAGTGGGGAACAAGAGGCTAGAGAGCAGCCTGAGGAAAGGGACCTGGGGGTCACTGGCCAGCTGAACATGAGTCATCTGTGCCCTGGAAGCCAGGAGGGACATTCATGTCCTGGGGGCATCAGGAACAGCATTGCTGGCTGGGCCAGGGAGGGATTGTCCTGCTCTGCTCTGCACTGGGGTGGCCTCACCTCACTGGGGTCATCTCACCTCGAGTGCTGGGGCAGTTTTGGGTGAGGGATGTAAAGCTATTAGAGTGTCCAAAGGAGGGCCATGAGGATGGTGAATGGTCTGGAGGCACCACAGGAGGGGCAGCTGAGGGCACTTGGTGTGTCCAGCTGGAGCAGAAGACACTGAGGGCAGAGCTCAGCGGGGGCTGCAGCTCCTCCCGAGGGGCAGCTCCGACCTCTGACAGGGACAGGAGCCAGGGAACAGCCGGAGCTGGGTCAGGGCAGGCTCAGGCTGGAGATCAGGGAAAGGTTCTTCCCCCAGAGGGTGCTGGGCACTGCCCAGGCTCCCCAGGGAATGGGCACGGCCCCGAGGCTGCCAGAGCTCCAGGGGCGTTTGGACAGCGCTGCCAGGGATGCCCAGGGTGGGGTTGTTGGGGTGTCTGTGCAGTGCCAGGAGTTGAACTCAGTGATCCTTTTGGGTCCCTTCCAACTCAGGACACTCTGTGATTCTAATATACAGAGTACAAGGAAAGACCAGGCAGTTCCTTTCACTAGCTAAATCCACCCAGAAGTTAAGATATTTTTCTGTCTGCACTACTCATCCTCAGCTCCCTTTATACAGCAGCCATTATCTTCTAAAGCAGTCCAACACCCCAGAGGTGTGTTTCCCCATCCATGCACAGGGTGGATGGCTCAAACCCCATACTGGAGCTTTAGTGACAACACAAGTCTGACCCTTCAAGCACTTGCAAAGACTGCAATAGCTATCAAGAGGGCTCAGTTATTAGTGCAAATTAAGCAATTATTTGCCTAGTAAAATTGGAAACATTTTAGCATGAGCTCTCATTTGGTGAACGATGAAATAAAAAAGTCTTAATCTTGGACAACAAAAAGGAAAGGAAAAAGCAGAGAAGTTGTAGTATGGAGTGTTGTGTCATTTCACTAACAAGGAAACTGCACAAACATAGCTATACCACAACTGGAGACAATTATGATCTCAAACCAAGAACCATATGACAAACTTCTTGGGGAGACCCAAAGTAACAGCTTTGTAAGAAATCTTATAAGTTGAAGTCCCATCATGAGATCAGTGCCCATCTACAATTTAAGCTATGCACGTGTTCTCCTACAAACTCATCTCTCCAACACACCTGGTTAAGCTTAACATTGGCTTTTTAACGAGACATAGAACAGTAACTGCAGGCACCGAGAAGTCTTTGAAAAGTCACTTTTTACCGAAAGGAGGTAGTCCGTAGGTCTGGGTGGTCTGGGGGTAGATGGTGTAGGGCTGGGACTGCTGTAGTGCTTGGTACTGAGGCTGACCAGGGTAAGGGCTCATTGTTTCCGATACAGAAAGGATACGTGCATATGGCCTTAGTGAAAAGAGAGAACAGAAGTCAGAAAGAACTATTTACATTATGCATCTTTCAGCCTTCAAACCAGAAGACACATTAAAAAATTGCTCCAGAAAGGAGAACCTACTCAGACTGACATGTCCTCTTAGTGCAATAACCTCCTTGTGCTTCCCAAGGCACGCTCTTGAGTTAATAGATGCTGCCAGCTTCCTGCAGTGACACCAGGGAAACTCCCTCCTCCATGATGCCACAGTACCAGTGCTCATACAGGACCGGAAGGGCAGGGTGAGTTGGGAAGGACAAACTCCCCATTCCAACAAGCACGAGTAGTTAGTCCCACTTATCATGCCTTACCACACCAGACCCTAAAGCTACTGTAATAAAGCAGTATCTGTAAGACCCAGTGGGACACACACAGAGACTACACAAAAACAAGCAGTGGGGGTTAAGGCCTATCCTGCTCCAATGGGAAGAACTACAAAGATCCGTAAACACAGTGAATGATGAGAAAATCTTATATTCCCCTTATATTTATTTATGTTCAATTTGTTTATTTGGCAAATATTATGTGCATTGTTCACTATCATGTTAATTACTTGAAGGGGCTCATTTATCTTTGTGAACATAAAACAATAGTCACCAAAGCCAAAGGGTGAATTCTGTAAGTTCAGTGTCCTCAGCAATGAGTATTTGCTGCCAGTAGTGGGATTTACAGCATTAGAGAAATGCATAAAGATACAAAAAGATTACTTCAGAAAGAAGTAAGAGTTACCCAGAACCCAGTAACAATTTCTTGACTTACTTTGCAGAATACATTTGTGAGGTATAATCATTTGATGACCTTGGGATATAATCAGTGCATGTCATAACTGAAAAAAAAATAGTTTGTGTAATTACAGAGGTGCTTTCAAAACCCAACAAATAAAAACATATATCAATACTCATGGTACACTTTAGTCAACACACAGGATTTACAAAGAGTTTTAGTGCCCTGAATATCTGTTTAAAAGCAAATTCTCAAAAACACACAGTTAAACTGGCACAAAAATGTTCTGCCAGCTCACAGCAGGTAGATCAGTCAATCACACTATTCCTCCCTGTGTAACAGGGCTCTTTATCAGCTGCTACTATAATTTTTTTGCAAGTGTCATAAAAAAACTTTGATTTCAGTCCTCCCCAAAACCCTGCATATTTGCCAAAGGGGCTTCATCTGCACCAAGCGTAACATTTCTGTGTCCTGGAGCAGAGACCAAATGCCTGTTTTGCCAAGCTTTCCTCTTCCCTTACATACTCTATCCATGCACGGCTCCAGCAAACTGTCTTTCCTGTAAAAAGGAACAGCTCCAGCTCAATGAACTTAATCACACACATCCAGTGAAGCACAGCGGCAGTGCACAAGGCCCAGAGATTCCTCTAAAGTAATCTGGTAGTTACATTCAATCAGATGTTTCCATTCTTCTGCTTGAATAAATCCACAGCAATTGTACTCTGAAACTGGTAAAACAAGAGTGGCTCAGCTGGCAACCCACGAAGGAAATGTTTCAAATGTTCTCACTCAGCACAGCCTATGGCTCTAGTACACCTTGTGTGAGACAGCTCTGTTACAGCATTCCAGGCTGGGGTAGAGAAGGGGGCTTGGGCTCCTACAGCTTAATCCAAGAGCCATTAAACATCCCTTAGATTCACATGAGCTGACCTGTTTAAATACTCAGCTGTCCATTAAACTAGGAAAGCAACGATGGGCAGGACCACAGCGCAGAATTTGGCCCCATGCAGCCTCTCTGGCACACGCCACCACCACAGCATGCTGCTGGGAGCTACAACTTTTGTGACTGTGTATCTGCACAGTACATGGGTTTATCAGGTCGGATCTAGATGCACCATACCCAAACCCTCAGCAAACACAGCTGCACTGCTGCGGATCCAGCTGATTCCCCTTTGAAAGCAGACAAAGCACCCAGGGCTTGCCCAGGAGGTAATCCAGGCTAACAGTGTATCCCCTTGTGCGGGCCCAGAGGCCCCGCTCCCCCACCACTACCATGACAAGAGACTACACTTCCCTCTCCCTCTGGAGTGACTCGATTTACAGCCTTCAAAACAGCACAGGGTCACAGATAACAGCATACTCTGCCTTGGGATTTGATCCAGATGCCAATAATGTGCTCAGAAAAGTTGGGCTTTCCATATCAGGCCTACATTATCGCTCTTGTATGGCCACATAGTTAACTCTCCTGAGTTACACTGAGGAAAGCAAGACAGTCCCCACAGGCAAGCCCAACCCTAATGTGCATTCTGCCACCTCAATAACCTTCTCTTTGTGTAATCTGAACACAAGCAGATGAGAGGTACAAACCATCAACCACATGTGCTGAACCTCCCAAATGATCCATGAATCACCTTCCTCTGCTCCTCAGTGTTTGCCTTTACTCACAGTGTGAAGCCCATGTAGCACAAGGATACAACAGGAAATACAAACTGGGAACCTTTGGACCTAAAGGCTTTCCTTTAACACTTGTCAGTTCCCGTATCCCTCCTGCAAAAATGTTTAGGATTTGTAGGGTTTTTTAAAGAATGTCAATATTCATCAGAATAATTATGTAGTAATTATATTTCTAGAATTCCTATTTATAAAATTGCATATAAAGAATTAGGCAATGGTGTAAAAAAGCAAAAAATCCCACAATAACACTGCATGCAATTTCTGGGATTTGTAATTGGTTTATCCGGTTAGGCAGCAGGTTTTGCAGGCTGAAATTTCTCGTAACTCCTGCAACACCACAGTACCTGGATTAAAATAGCAAAGATTAAATAAATTACAATGGAAAGTTACACCTTACATACTTTCAGCTAAGATGAGCTGATTTACACTTTGAAATATGTATTGGCAGTCAAAGGCATTCCATGTAGGAATCTGACTTTCCTAGTAACTTCCAGCCCTCTTTCTCCAAAAGAATGGATACACTCCACTTTTCACTTACTATGCGATCTTTGTATTCTCTGCCTGTTTCCTCTTTGTTTATTTCCTAAGACCTTTCTGCAGAAATTCAATACAATTCGGAGTCTAAGATGAAGTGTATGGCATATTGCTACAAAGGACCCAACCAGCTGCGTAGAGATAATGATTTATAAAACATGTTTACAATAGGCATTATAATTGATATTGACTCAACCCTCAAGAAGAATCATGTCTAAGGCAGATAAGACACAGCAGTACTCAGAAGCACCCAACAGCAAGCTGGGGGGCAGTGATACAAAAATATTTGTTAGAAACAGATATTTCCTTACCATCAGGCATTAACATTTTGTAAACACTACAGCAAACATTCACTTTACAACTGATAGTGAGGGCAGGCTAAGGATTACAAGGAGAAGACAAAGCTCGTGGTTGATGAAGCATGGTACCAGGGAAAGACATGAGGAAAGACAATTGGGAGAATTCCAGAGATACTCACTCTCACTGGACATGGGAAGGTTTGAACCAAGGTTTGAAGATTCAGTTTTCTGATCACTGACTTCTATGTTGCTCACATGACTGCCAGGACAACAAAGGCTCAGTATTAGCATTATGAACTCTTAAACAAACATCCTTGGGCATCATAACCCCTGGGTTCAAGCTTTCTGACCAAGGCAAACTAACTCTTCACAGAACCTAGCCCTGTGCTCTTTGCTATTTCATGAAGAGATTCTGAGAGAGAGATCTGCAGCTGGAACCGGACATCAAACTATATGAGGTTTGAGTAGCCAGGGTTTGGTAGAGGGGGGACTGCAGGGGTGGCTTCTGTGAGAAACACCCCTTGGTGTCTCCATTCCCCCAGGCTGCAGCAGCCAAGGAACTGCTGCCAGCAGTGGTGTCTGGCCCTGCTGTCACAGGCTCCCCTGCCCATGGGCATTGCCTCACTGCTGGGTTTGTCCCTGAAGACCAGTGTTAAAACATCCTTGAACTGGGGGTCACTTCTGTACTTAAATATTTGCAGGTTACTGGATTATTTTGGATTTGTCCCGCACTGTTTCATTTCCATGTCAATGTTGCTTTGTTCATGTATAGCATAGGAAGTACAGGTAATTTCTGATTGAAACTGTTTTTTCCTTGATGATTGCCTTCCTGGCTTTAGTTTTATTATTGCTAGTTCTGCAACACAGCTTTTCATGAGGTTTTCAGCCATCTGTGTGCTGTTCTGATATTCTGAGACTGAAGTTTCTCAAGGTGAAGGAGCCGAGGTAACTGTTTGTTGCTGCTGAAGGGGGACTTCCACTTGTAGCTCAGGTGTGCACCAAGCATGGTGCTCTGTGCCTCCCTCCACGACTCAACTCTACTCACCATCCCAGCAAAAAACAACTGCACAGTTTTGTGTTGGATGAGCAAACTAAACTCTCAGGAAGAGCCTAAAGGTGCCTGAGCTGACCTGCACAGGGAGCAGGAGGCTGTACGAGAAATAAATCCAAATCTTACCACACCTTCCCCGACCCCTCCCCGCTTTCTGGGCTCAACTAAACTCCTGATTTTCTCTCCCTCCTCCACCCCCCGCAGTGCAGGGGAATGGGAGAAACAGGTCCAATAAATTCTTTTAAACTAATCCATTGGTCAAACTTAAAATCATGTATAGTTTTGTCAAAACAGAGCCAGAATATTTAAACAGAATATTTAATCAAGTTAGAAATGCAACTTTATCCCTCCCCTCTCTTCTATTTTTAAATACTGGATGTCTACAATTTTAAAATACAAGGATGTTTACACTCAAATCTTGAGCTCCCTGTGCCCGTAGGGAAGCCGTGGTCATGCTGAAGCAGGGTGACACAGAGGGAGAAGGGAGAGCACCCTGACATGTTCAGACCTGCCCATGCTGCCCTCGGGCCCTTTCTATCCAAGAGAGGTAAAAAACCTTCCCTAGGATGTTATTCCTCTGACCTCAGATGGGCCAGACAGGGAGCTTGTGTGATTAGCTCAAATTTCTAACTTTTTATACCACGACCACTCCTGTGGAAACGGCGTTTCCTCCTTGCTCCTATTGGAATGGCAGAGACTCCAAAAAGAAATCTTTCTTCACTGTATTTGCTGCTACTCAGAGAAACAGAATAAATCCCAATATAGCTATTCTCATTATAAGCAGTAATAATAGTTAATTCCTAAATACAACACCCATCAGAAAGCATCTACTGAGGCTAAAAATAGTATCACACAACAGCTTTTAAATAGGAGATGCTACCAATTCAAGAGAGCTTAATTTCTCAAAGCAGTTTTCCACACAGTTTCACTAAGAACAGTAGCACAGATATTATTAAAATATCCCGAGTCTTACCAAATTAAATGCATGTTAATGTGCAGTACGTGACAGTCTCATTCTGTGAAAGATGGGTGTGATGATGCCATTAAGACTCTTTGTAGCCACTTTCATAAAAGCTTTATACCGTAGGGCCAGTTAATTATTTTTATTGGGAACTTAATCAATATTATACCAAATACAAATGCAACTATATTTGCCACAGATCTGTAAAAAATAAATCAAGAGGCAAATTTCTAAAATGAAAGCTTTATAACTGTAAAAGACCATAAAGAACTGTTCCACATTAAAATCAAATTTAAAATCCCATACCTCAGGCTCTGTTCTCTGGATTCCTGCATCTTGGCTTTTTTCACCTGCAAAGACAAAAATGTTCAGAGCTACAACTAACACAAGCTGGAGGGTTCACAATGGTGGCTAAATACACAGCCTGGTCCTGGCACCCCAGAATTCACCAGTGTAACCATGGGCTCTTCATCTCTAAACAAGCCTTTTCCTAATCAGAAAACAAGGGCTAACACTGGATTTTGTATAGTGGAATTGTCATGTTAGTTATGTAAGTAACAGGTGCTGAGACATACAGCCACAAAAACAGCTGGTAAGGACCATTTAGTGGAAATTGAATAAAACAGTCATAAATTTTCAGAAAATCTTATTCTGCACGGATTCAGCACTACAGCCATAAACTTTGCTCTTTTCCCCCTATATTTTAATACTGCATAAAGATAGCAATGTGAATGTTTTTTCTGTAGTAAGTTAGGAGTTCTGACTCCTGACTAAAACCAATACAGCACTTATTCTCATTTTGCAGGTTCCAGCTGGATCCTGTTCCTGTACTGGGTATTACACCACAGACAGCACTGGCTTGAACACAAATTCGGTTTTTGCAGGCTACAAACATTACTTTGAAACCCTCAGCAGGATGCCAGGGTGAGTTCCTGGATACACAGCCTTCTCTTTCCACACCTTCTCCCTCTAAGCAGGAAGTTTTACAGCCTTCCATGTTTCTTGAGCAGCTTTAGATGCCAGACTTGCACCATCAGCATCATCCCAGTCCCCACAGGGCACTCAAGCACTGTTTAGCACATGTCGTCTGTGAAAAGGGGTCTGGGAAGGTACATGCTAGGTACCAGATTGCAGGGACTGCAAAGAATAAACCTTTCACCATGTTAATCACATTTTCTTTCTCAGGTGAATATAAATAAAAGGTGAGGAAAATGCAATTTGACCATGAGAGGTCAAAATGTGCTTAAAAAAAGGAAGGAGTAGCATACGGGTGAATTCCTGTTGGGCAAGAGGAGCTGGGAGGCAGACGGGCAAAAAAGGCTCAAGGTGACAAGGGGAAAGGATGGGAAGGAGAAAGCTGAAAGGGCAATCTTCTCTCCCTGAGGAAGTTACCAGTATTCCAGAGCTCAGTCTGCTTTCATCTCTGTACTAGTCTCAGTATCTCTTCCCTCTGGCACTCACTGCAGAACACTACAAACTTCAATAGCGCTCATCACACCACAGAGAAGGCAAAGGAATGACAAGACTCTGGCAGTACAATGACATCATACAGCCTCAAATCTCCTGCACTTTTAACTTCAACTTGAGCGAAGAGCTGATCAGCCATTGACATGAACTCCTGGAGTGGTTCTCTAGCCCACAGCTTCACAGACTTCTCCAGAGTCCTTCTCCTGGCTGCCAGGAACACATACTACTTCTGGTCCACATCACCATGAGGTACCGCACCCAAAGGATCTGCACCAGCCTTCCCCACCCAAAGACAATGTCAACTGCAACACTATGGGAAAGCAGACACGTGTTACCCCAGCTCTCTCAGGCACCAAGTTACCAGTTATCATCCATCCATGGTGCCTCTCAACTCCTTCTGTCATCCTTCTGCCCTGCAGCAGATGCTCCAGCCCTTCCCTGGGACCCTGCCACCTTGCTTCTGAGCTTCTGGGACCTCAGCCACCAACACCAGCAGAAAGCTCAGGGTGCCAAACTGCCCCCAGGGTTCCCTAGGGAAAGAGACAGAAAAAAACTAATCACATCAAAAAAAGTAGGGGCAAACTGCTTCAGACCAAAATAACATGGAGGATAAAACTAAAATTAACTTTAGAGCTGGCAGCTTGAATTTTAGACTTTACAGGATTTTACTGCTGTTTCCAGTCAGGTACTCGATACGATTTGGCTTCTGCAAATTCAGCAGTTCATGGTTTTTTAATATGGAAGGTGAACAGAGAAATCAGCTCACTTAAAAAAAGCCCAAACCAAGCTCTCTGCCCCAAAGGAGCAAAGTTTGGTATGAACACATCAGTTTTAAAACTAGAACAGGAGAGCTGTTCCTAAGACACCTCTCAGCAGTCAGGACTTGAGCTCAAAGCCCCACTTTGCTGCTCCGCCTACTGGACCAGAACTTCTCTCTGGATGAGTATCTACAGCACAAGGTCGTCGTGGCTTGTTCTCCCATGATGGGAGATCTTCCTCCTCTGCCAAATCACGCCCTTGGTGTTGTACAGTGATCAGCATTTTAAATTGTTCCATGGCACGGAGTTGGAACTAGATGATTTTTAAGGTCCCGTCCAACCCAAACCAGTCTATAATTTTATGATAGGAGTTTTTCTTTAAGTCAATTGTTAAAGTAATTTTAAAAAAAATCAATAAATATCTGGAGAAGTTTTCATCCTCTCTTTAAATGGCCCTGGAACATGTCATAGCCAGTGTGAGTGTGCAGCAAAAGTCAAGCCAAACAGCAATTCTGGATGTCAGCTTATCATGTCCGGGCCTCAGCTGGCCAGCCTTGGCTTGTCCCCATCTTGGCAGGTTTTTAAAAGAAATTGTCCCTAATGTCTTAATGCTGTGCAATAACACTTAAAAAATCATGACACTTCAGTGGGATGCAAATCCAATTTACAAAATCTTGATCCTGCAGTGGGATTCAAACCTATTGTTCTACCCATCACTAATCACTGCAATTTACACTACAAACTGAAGTGTGAGAGAACAGCTTTAAACAGACTTCCATGGCCTTAGAAAGCTTTTTCTTTGTTTCCTGACACATCTTAAAACATATTTAATGCAGGAACAGTACCTAGTAACCAGAACATAAGGCTGATGTCTGGGGCACAAGGAGGGAGTGCGGTCAAGATGCGCTTCCCTCCCACCTGGGTCCTGCCAGACTCCACTCCAACTCCAAACCCTACCTGGGCACCTGTGCATCCTTCTCCCGCATGAGTCGTCGAAAAGGCTGTGGAAACCTCTTCAAACACATTTTTTCAACATACACTTCCCTCTGAAAATCTTTGGAGAGATGCAGAAAGGTTTTCTGTTTCCTCTCAAGTGACAAGATCACAGTTTTAAGACTTTTCATAGAATCCCGGAATGGTTTGGGTTGGAAGGGACCTTAAAGTTCATCTTGTTCCAGCACCCCTGCCATGGGCAGGGACACTTTCCACTATCCCAGGTTGCTTCAAGCCCTGTCCAGCCTGGCCTTGGACACTTCCAGGGATGGGGCAGCCAAAGCTTCTCTGGGCAACCTGTGCTAGGGCCTCACCACCCTCACCAGGAAGAATTTCTTTCTAATATCTTAACTAAATCTAATTTAAACCTACTCTCTTTTAGTTTGAAGCTATTTCCCATGGTCCTGTTCCTACCCTTGCAAACAGTTCCTCACCAGATTTCTTATAGGCCCCCTTCAAGTACGGAAACGATGCAGAAGTGAATTCGCTCTTTTTAAAAATAAGTGGTGAAAAAAGAGATAAAAAGAAATGAAAGAAACTAAAACAAGGAAAAAGATGGGGTCTACCTCAGGGATTCATGTTTCAGCTCCAGCAACTGCAAAGGTTCACACCCTAAGCTGTTCTGCTGCACTACCAGTGACATGTCTCCTACGGTACATCTTTTCTCCTACCTTCATCTTTCTATTTCCCACTGGTTTATGGCTTACATTGATTTTTGTAAGAAAAGAAAAAGAAAGGGAAAAAAAAGCCAAATGGCACATTCTAGCTGATCCCTGCTCCCAAATTACAAATTTCTATCACTGAAAATCCAAGTAATTGTTTGTGCTGGAAAGCTCTGTTCCTGTCTCAGAAGGACTGGAGGTCATTTCCTGAGCCATACACAAAGTTTTCCTCCTGACATCAAGAGAACAGGTACTCTACAAATGAATCCAACTCTGACTGACATCCATAGATAAATTTCTAAACCTGAGCAGACACAAGGACACTCCTCACTCCCAGCTCACCACTGCGCATGGCGATAACTTTGAGGCAACGCTGCCCAAGCCGTTGGGGAGCACAACTGGGGTTCTGCGGCTGGAGCAGGGGACAGTACACTCTCAGGGACAAGGGGTATTATTGCCAACGTCTTGCTAATTTCAATTAAGAAAAATGGTGTCTTTCTGGAGCCCTTTCCAACACGCTGCTCTCCCTACCATGGACCCGGGCTTGCCCTTGCTGTCTGATGTGAGTGAGCAGTTGTTCCAAACACACAGAGACCCACTGGGTGTCTGCAGTGAGGCTCACACAAGTTCACTGTCCTTTATAAAAAACATTTTGTCATTTTCTACTATTAAGAATTAAATAAGTATAAAAATTAACTACCTTCACCCACAATGCATTCAACAAGTGAGAGATTACTATACAGAATCACTTCTAAAAACTAATCCAGATTAATTATTATAAATTCTGAATATGTTTTCTAGCCCTGCAGTGTGCACAGAAACTGTTTTCATTCTAATACAGACTTGAAGAGGGAAGAAACACTCCAAAACCAGGGACCAAAGCTATGGCTGTATAACATGCCAGACAGCAGTAGAGGACTGAGTGATCAGTCTAACACTGAGTTAGAAAAGACACATTTTGGGAGCAAATTATTACTATCAGTCCACTTCAACTTAAGAAAATTACCAATCTTTTTTAATTAATTTTTTTTAAGTAAAATACACTGAACTCGAAGTTTGATGACTTTTCTGTAGGCTCCTTTCTGTCTTCAGTTATCAACAGTTAGCCATAAACATTATTTTTTGAAGTAACTTACTAATCTTGTTCCTGTGATTTAAGAAAAATAAAACATTCGGGAAAGAAATTAAGTGTGCACAATATCAGCACTGGATTCAACTGACAGGATTTTGCAAAGCTGATCTCAGTTTCCTTTTATTTTTTTACATAAAGAAAATTCACGTGTTTCAGGAATGGTCTCACTATAAAAAAAAGAAAACAAAATTTTCTTTCCATTTCCTCCTGCAAGAACGTTCCATTATATCCAAAATACTACCTCGCTTATTCATTATGATCCATCTAGTCTCATATTCTGTCACAGAATGACTGACTGGTATCAGGTACTTAAAAGAAATTACCAAGAAGATCTTTAGCTGAATATTACAGCAGAATCTGCTTAAAGGACACTCCACTGAAAATTAGCTGTACCCTATCTCTCATATCCTGAAGAATAAAGACAGTTTTCATTATATAAGGATGTAATTAGAGAGATTTCCTTTTTTTAGTACATTTTTAAACTCCTCAAATAGCTGGACTACAAACTATATGGTTTTGCTGCTTAGTTAGTGGATATTACTCAGGCCCATCATCTGCAGGTTGTGACAAGCCAGGTTCTGAATAATTTTAACTTTACATTTCCATTTTGTTTGACTTTGTTCCTAAGTCATCAAATTGCATAAATGACATTATCATGTATTTTCTAACTAGTTTAACTGAAGAACAATAAATTCTCACATTAAAAAGGCATCAAAATCTTTTCAATTAGAACACACCCAAAGTGCCCTCAAGCACATTATTCTGTTTCTGTGTGCATTTGACAAGGTCTCCAAGATTACAAGCATCACTCCCATGGTAACTTGGCAATTTCTTGTTGAGTTTGCACCAGATTTATTTTGGGAACAGAACACTAATACAAATATTTCTGCTTAATTCCTTTGCTATTATGTTTTAGGTACACAATTTAATTCATCTCATATTGTATTGATAATTCTCTACTCAACACTCCTGTGCTGTGTTAATATCAGTTATTGATAATGCAAACAGTACTGCAAATACTTCACAAATACGTAGCAACTTTAACCTTCTGACATGCTTCCCTATCCCAACATATTGTTACATCAGGCGTTAAAAAATGCCTTCCACTTGTGGAAACAATGAATCACAGAATCTTTTCAAGATCTCAAGCATAAGAAGAATTAAAGACTATATATCCTGTAATAACCAGCATGCTGATTCTGTCCCTAAAATAGTGAATTTTATTTTCTCTACAACAGGCTTGAAATAAGTCTGGTTTTCTGAGCATAACAAGTAATCATTCTGCATAGAAATATCATAGAGTTCAAGTATACATAACTATTCCCTTATTACTACTGCCTGTACAACTATAGTAAATTAAATGTACAGCACATTTTACGAATAACAAAATGCTTTTTGTCCTCTGGATAAATATACTAAGTATAAGCCTTCTTTTCCAATATTAGTTAAAATAACTGTATACCGAATTTGTGAGATCACCAATTTGTTTTATATTTTCATTTTCAGTCTTTTTAAAATGTACTTACTGGTTGTTCGGGTAAGTCTTGTGGCTCTTCCATGGGTATTACTATTTTAATGCTTAAATGATCCAAATCGTGTGTTCCTCAGCAGTCTTCAAGCCCTGTTAAAAAAAGGTGTTCATAGCTTTATGTACTTTTTGGGGGCTTATCATGTAGGCTATCAGAGAATATTAATTGTTATATACTCCTCCCAGAAAACTCGTGTGGCCATCTCCCAAATAAAACACAAAATTCATATATGGAAAGATTTCATAAACAAGGGATTTAGCTTTAAGCTTCAAAGATACAGATTTTTCATGCACATGGTACATTTCTACATCATTTACTCGGACCACACTGACTGCAGAAGCTAACACACTAATCAGACACGTGCACCATGATTTTAAAGACACTTTAAATGATCAAGTCTGGTCTACTAGGTCAGTAAACAGCATGATTCAATCTAACCTGTTTTAATTTAGAACATTTATATAACAATCAAAAAAAATCAGGACAAGACTGTACGCCTAAATGCATTTACACACAGTGCTGTTCTTCGCCAAATTCACAAAGCAAGTTCATTATTTCAACTGCACCTTTCAAAAAGAGAAGTTTGATGCAATTTTATAAAATAATTTTTATTTTGGAAGCATTTAGCAGAGAGATCTTATATACTACACCAAAAAGCTGCTACCTTCCAGAGGCTTAAAATCATGAAAAAGAAATTTTGCAGACTATTTTCACAACCTGATTAACTTTTGCAATTTGTTGGGCAAGATAAAGGCCCGTGTCCTCCTGGCTTCCCCCTCTGCCCACGTGATGTGCATGAGCAGTACGACCCGTGTTTTTGTTCTTTCCCCTTCTCATTTTGGAACCACTTTATTAAAACCAAGCCCAACCTCTTCAGACCAGCTTTTCCTCAGCTGCCTCCTCTGCCACCCCAGCAGCGCCTGCTCTGCCACACGCCCACACAGCACAACTTCGGGGGGATTACAGAAATTAATGAAATGCTGAAAAACACTTAGAGGGTTGAAGAAATTAAATCCAGCAACTTTCTGTGCTGAGGTACAACCTATTCCTGCCTCCACAGCCCCAAAAGTCTGGCTCTAAGTGTCTGTGGAAATGTGAAAGGCCATTTTACCGACTGCTCTTTCCTCTAGGACCTTCTACTTTCCCATCCTGTCCAGAGCATTCAGGCACCTTCAAATCATGGAGTTATGCCCACACAAAGTGACTGACTGAACTAGTTTACAAAAGTAACTTTCTGGCGTCCTGAAAACCCTGTCTCTGTCCCCTCCCTGGCTCCTGCCAGACCTACTTAACCTGCCAGCACGTGCAGTCTGCCCGCAGCCAAGTCCCACGTGCCAGCCACAGGGATGCTATGCAGCCTGGAATAATTTCGTATTAACCACGAAAACACAAAGGGTTTCTCCCTTATTTGAGGACAGGTCTTACATGCCAGGGTGTATTGTATGTGCCAGGATAAAATTTCATTGAGGGTTTGAGGATTCTGCAAGGCTGCCACCCCTAATCAAAGCTACTTACCCTTATTGCCTGAACTCTTAAGTCAACTGAATTCACAATTAGTCTCTTCCATAACTCAGGTTCTTTGGAAATGACCCTATTCACAATACACAAGAAAGTCTACAATACAAAGCACTACTGTTACCTTTACAGTTTTTCCTCCATCAGTTTCAATCAGTTTTATTTTAGATATACATCTTATTTCTTTTATTTTTTGTAGAAATAACAGAAAAATCAGGACTGAAGAGAAACTGCCACTCAGAGATTATAAAAAGGAGTACAGAATACAGTGGCCAAGAGCAAGAAGATTTGAAATTCATATCAAGAGATCCTGCCCCTCATCCTTCACTTCTATTATTTAACTCTATTTTGTTGTGTCATTTCATAGAAAATCCCAAACTAAACTCTTCAGTATGGAAAATTATTTCACATTCCACTGATCCACACAGCAGTAACTTCCCGTGCCATGCTTTGCTTAAAGGCTGTGAGTAGTTCTTTAATTTTGGTTTTGAGAAGGATCTAAATAATTACAAAGACAAAAAGATTCCCAGAGCCCCACTGGAATATGTTACATGCGTGAAGAAAACACTCTTCCCAAATAAGTCGGGCACCTTGTAGCACCTGGAAGCAGATGACTGAACCAAAGCAGATGAACAGTAAGTGCCTGCCTTAACGGCAGGTAGAACTCGGCCTCTGGTGGCTTCATGCCTTCTCCCCATGTCACCCCAAGACACAGGTAAGTGAGAACTCCAAGTGAGAACTTAGCCTAGGGTGGCTTCATGCCTTCCCTGCCCCTCCAGAAACAGCAGCATGGACACAGGACACCTCACACTCGAGGTGTGCCCGAGACTGTCATTCCACAGACCAACTAGCAGTGTGTGTCTGGGTGAAATGGAGACACTGAACTCCACACCTGGGAGCAAGGGGTGAGGGCATCCTCCCCCAGCCAAGGCCAGCAGCAGCTTACGCTGGTGTGGGAGAAGGGAGAGCTCCCTGCCTCTCACAGTCTCCAGCAGCCCACTCCTGCCTGCCTGACACAGGGATCCCTCCTTCATGGCCACCAGAGGCTTGGGTGGTGGAACAGCAGTCTGGATGTAGGATCTGCTAAGGGAAAAGAAAGAGAAAGAAAAGAAAAACCAGAGAGACCCAAGCACAATCTTTCTGCTAAGCTGCTGTCAGAGAGATCAGCTCTAGCCCCACACAGCCCTCTTCCAGGGGAGCCAGCAGGACAAGGGTCAGGAAAAACACGCAAGCAGAGCAGCAGCATGTCCCTTTTCAGCCACAGCCATGGTAAATGAAACCATAATTTTACCATCTACTTGATGTTTCACTTTGATGAAACAGAGACATCAGTCACGGTGATAAATATACAACAGCCTTTTCATCTGTATCACCCACCCAGTCACCAGGTTCTCATGCAGAGCAGGCACATGTCTTCTTGTGAATGGGCACAGAGAGCCCTTGGATCATGATATGGCAAATACCTCTCCTTGCCATCACCTCTGCCTGCCTCTCTCCTCCCACACGGAGAGGCTGAGTGAAGCTGCTGTCAGCTCCAGGGCCGAAGTCACCAGGAGGAGGATCCAGGGAGCAGCTGTACCTGCCCCTGCTCCACCACAGCTAATCCCCAGCTGCCCTCCAGCCAGCCCCAGCCGTTGGCGGGTACAAGCCCCAGGGCCCCGAGCTCCTTCAGGTGCTGTTGGACACCTCCTTGCCCAGCAGCAGAGGTCTGAACCACCCAGAGCTTGGCTTTCCCAAAAAACAAACCCAGCACCTTGCACCTGCTCAGCCTGAGCTGTCTCAGAGGAGCACATTGAGCTGCCAGCAGCTCGCCAGCAACAAAGATGATTTTTAAAAACTGAAAATGCACAATGCTGATTTTTTGTTGGGGTTTTTTGGGGGGTTTCCTTGGTTGATTTTTCGGTTTTCTTTCTTGCACATCAAATCTCAAAACTAGATTTTAAACTTGTATAAAACTCAAGGTAACTGCACTTCAGGTAAGCTTATCACACATTATTACGGAACATTTTTAAACCCTAAGTGAACACAGCAGCAGAGGTATCAAAGAAGATCTTTGGTATGTTCAGTTCTGCAGAGAGCCCAAACTGCTGTGGTCACACTCGAGGGCACTGGTCCTCATCCCACCACGGCCTAGCTCCCTGAGGCAACTGAGCCCGCTGAGCTCCCAGGAGAAGGAAGCAGGAACATTCAGCTCTGAGGGCAGCTGGGGCTTGATCAGGATTCCCATCTATGTATCTGTTCATATTTCTGTGTGAAAAAGGTCTCAAAAGCCAATTCAGGTGGTGAGAATGCTTCTGTGGGCCACTGGGTTTGTGAATGAGAAAAACAGTACAAAATGGAAGCAAGCGTGCAAGAAGCCATTAAATGAGCTGCTGCAATGAAAGAAACATTCAGAAAAATGAGTCCATTGTTCTGCTTCTGGAAACCAGCGAAGTATCACACTTTTTCCCTTTATGGGGTGATTTTTTTTAATTACCTGATGAAAACTATTCTGTAATATGTGAATTAAACACCAGTTTTTATTTAATCTAGACTTGTTTTGAATAACCATCCTCTTTAATTCCAACTTGCATGGAACACCAACAATGCAAAATATTAAGAATTGGGTTTGCGTGTCATTTTATTTCGTTTGCTCAATTTAAGGAGCCATGTTATCTAAACTTCAGAAGGCATCAGAGCAGAGGACTGGGCTGCAGAACAGCTCTCAGCAGCTGCCTTCTGCACTGCACAACATCTTGATGCCAGTAATTCACTATTAAAAGCCCTGGCAAGTGATCTCCAGTTTCTTGCACTAAAGCCTGTTTTAAAACTCCTAAAATACAAAGTCCAGCTTGGTCAGACTTTCTCAAACTAGATACTCTGGATAGAATTTCTGAAAGCTGCCCGCTATGAACAGCGCCTGGATAGACTGCTATTTACTTTCAGCTTGTGCTCTTCAAGCCCATCTGCCTTGGCTTTGGATATAAAGTTTCATGCAAGAAACAGTTCTCCCAAGCTGCAAATAATTAAAGTCAGGATACTGTGATAAAACCAACACACAGTAATTACACTGATTAGAAAAAAAAGCTAATTGACTACGGTTTCATATTACTTTAAAAGAGTCACTATTTCCCTAAGAACAAAGCTTTGATTAGGGTAATGAAATTACATCTATTAAACAGTGAGTTGGAATAAAACCATAGAATCATTTATGTTGGAAAAGACCTCCAAGATCATTAGGTCCAACCAACACCCAGCACTGCCAAGGCCACCACTAACCTACGTCCCCAAGTGCCTCGTCTTTTAAATCCCTTGAGGGATGGTGACTCCACCTCCGCCCTGGGCAGCCTGTGCCAGGGCAGGACAGCCCTTTCAGGGAAGAAATTTTCCCTAATACCCAATCTAAACCTTCCCTGGAACAGCTTGAGACCATGTTCTCTTGTCCCATCCCTTGTCCCCTGGGAGCAGAGCCTGACCCCACCTGGCTCCATCCTTCTGTCAGGGAGTTGTGGAGAGCAAGAAGATCCTCCCAGGCCTCCTTTCCTCCAGGCTGAGCTCCACCAGCTTCTCCAGCTGCTCCTCATCAGACTTGTGCTTCAGACCCTTCCCCAGCTCTGTTCCTTTCTCTGGACACGCTCCAGCCCTTCAGTGTCCGTATTCTAGTGAGGGGCCCAAAACTGAACCCAAAAGAGAGGGACAATCACTTCCCTATTCCTGCTTGACACACCATTTTTCACACAGGCCAGGATGCCCTTGGCATTTTTGGCCACCTGCACACATGCTGGCTCATGTTCAACAGCTGTCAACCAGCACCCCCAGGTCCCTTCCTGATGGGCCCCCTTCCAGCCACTTTTCTCCCAGCCTGGAGTGTTCCATGGGATTGTTGTGCTTAGGATGCACTCCATCCCCTTGTCCAGAACATCTATAAAGATATTAAGCAGGACTGGTCCCGGTACTGAACCCTGGGGAACTCCACCAGTGCCCGGCCACAGAGGGATGTAGTTCCATCCCCCTTCACTCTCTGGGCCCAGCCATCTAAACAGTTTTAAACTCAGCAAAGAGCACACCTGTCCAAGCCTGAGCAGCCAGTTTCTCCAGGAGAAATGGTGTCAAAGGGTTTACTAAGGTTCAGGTTGACACACCCACAGCCCTTTCCTTATCCACAACGCAAGTCACCTTGTTGTAGAAGGAGATCAGATTGGTCACGCAGGATCTGCCTCTCCTGAACACGTGCTGGCTGGGACTGATCCCTGGTTGTCCAGTATGTGCCATAATATGATGGCATGCAAGACGGTCTGTTCTGTAGCCTTCCACACCACTGAGGTCAGGCTGTAGTCCCCAGATCCATTTTCTGACCCTTCTTCTAGATGGGCATTACATTTGCAAGCATCCAGTCAAGTGGGACCTTCCTGGTTAGTCAGGAAGGGCTGGGAAATGATGGAAAGTGGCTCGGTGAGCACCTCTGCCAGCTCCTTCAGTGCCCTTGACTGGGTCCTATCTGGCCCCAGAGACTTGCTTAAGTGGTACAGTATGTATTTATAGAAACATTTTTTACTGTCTTTTACAGTAGTAGCTGTAATGGTTTGTACAAGTTTTTTGTACAAGTTATCTATGCAGTTATTTTCATTCCTTAGTTATTCAAGGACCACCACCTTACTATGAACAGCAACAAAAATGCATTAATTAGGCAGCAGAATAGTGTAGTCTTCCCATATTTTCTGGTGGGGCATTTCATGACAGTGTATCCCATGCTGCTGCATTACACACACACAGGATTGGAGCATGCAGCCAAAGCAAACCAAGACATCACCCAACTGGAGCAAAGCTTTTCCTCACAATGTTTTCAATCTGTGCCACTCACCACATGACAAACAGCTTCTGACAGAGAAGAGCAGAACTTGGCAGTGCAGTATGGCAGATCTACCCCCCTTTTGGTTTTTTAGATTTAATTAAAATACCCAAATAAAAACAAAGGTAAAAGAGACACATATTGACATTACTATGCACTGCACAGCTGTTGGGTGCTTTTTATTCTAAAGGTTTGACTTAAGTTTTAATCTTCAGGCAAAATATGCTCTCAGTCATCTCCCGCACTGGCAATGGCCTGTGTCCTCCACATTACGGTGTAAGAAGGCACATGGATATATTTTATTCTTCCCTGTATCTCAGCATTCCTATATCCAACTATAATAGTATTTCACCTGCCAATCTGATGAAGTATTTCCAACTTATTAGTCAACACAGGCTGATCAGTGTTCTGACTATAATACCAAGGCAGCACATCCAACCTGCTGCCCACTCCTACAAGATCTCTCCTGAGGATTTGGCAAAAACAGGCATTCTCCGAAGTTTTGAAGAATCTCCCATTTTGCTTTGAAACAGCTTGATTAAAGATCCCAGGAAATTACAGCATCAGCCTGGTTCCTGGTTTATGGAATAAAACAGCCCCTTAAGGAACCGTCAGGAATTGAACAATTCTGTGTACTAAGTTTCATTTTTTTCTTCCTTCAGGCAAAACCAAGATCACGGAAATTCTTCATGAGTTGTAACATTACAGCGACGCAAACAAAATGAGTGAGTAAACTGGTGTGCAAAATGTTCAATCTGGTGAAAATCAAAAAATGTTAAAGATACTCAAAAGAAAAGGGACTCACCGTAGTAGTGCAACCCTGTGCAGAGACAGGAGTGAGCAGGAGGGGCTCAGTGAGCTTTCCTCCTCCACCACAGCATGAAATACCTCACACAAGTCACTCGCTCTCAGAAGCAGAGTTGGCAGTAGCACAGTGCATGCCCTCCTTCCCATGGTGTGCAGAAGTTCATTTGCAACTGTCAAATTCAGGTTGCATAGTCCGTGTCTGTGACTGTCACCCCACAGCTTCCCACCCAATGGGAACAGGTACCTTACTCCAGTGTTTGAAAATCAGCTGAAGTAAGAAGGAAAAGGAAGTGAGATTCCTAACTTCACACTGTGACGCCAACCGCCCTGCCCGAGTCCTACTTTCTAATACTATTGACAACCAACTCCTCAAACAGCCTTGCTCTCCAAAATAAGTCTTGAAAATGCCCTCTAAAATCCATCTTCAAGACACCATCCTTCGTTAAATCCACCCCCTTCATAAGCAGTTTTCTCCTAGTTTCCTTCTTCAGAAGCAGAGCTGAAAAAGGACTCAAGTTAATGAATGAAAGCTGGGCTACACACCAGCCTGCTGATTCCCTGTCTTGAACAAATCCAGCAGAGCTCACGACAAACACTGATACTCCACTATTGGCTTTTCTCATCCTCCACACATACCCACATGCCCCTAGGTACAATACACACAGGTATCTGCAAAATACTGTGACAACCAGGAGAATAAACCTTTGCGATGAGTGCTGCTGGATGATTCCCTGCTCTCTCTCCATGCTCTTTCTTCCCTTCTTTATCAACCAGGAAATTTCATAATCACACATTGTAAAAGTTACAAGGAAGGCATTTTGCATGCCCTATTTCTGAAGGTATGGATGGTCATGACAAGCCTCCAAATGCTGTCCTGTAGGACTGAAAAATCATGGTTTGATTAAAATTTCATAACCTTAAAATGGAAAAAATATTGTGCTGTGAGAAATAAAATAAGAAATAAATACAGCGAGAAAATAACTGAAATTAAACACGGAAATACAAATCTCGTTTTCCCCTAAGCAACACCTGTTCCATTGACAGGAATTTCCCCATGATTTTTAGATCCTTGAAGGGCTATCAGTGGCCTGACTGCAGCTCACTCTGCTTGACCAATGACACATGCTTGTTTTCCCAGTTTTTATGCAATGCTTTTTCAATTTGATTTTGAAACGCAGCAGGGAAAATCTTAATGGGGAAAAGAACTGTTTTCACAAAAGGAAGATTTGGAAAGAACAACTTCATCCTTGTGCCAGTTTGGCCAAAATCTAGTAATATAGCCCCTGAGAGAAAACCAAGTTGCAACCACCCTTCCCCCCCCACAGGGTTTGGGAAAAAAGGAAATTTTTCCTCGAAAGAAAGTGAAAGAGATAAAAACTATTTATTTTAACAAACACACAGGAAGAGGATAATGATGCTAAATAATGAATTAAAACCCCTGCTATAGAGAGAAACCTGGGAAGATTTCAGAGTCCTTCTGTAGGTGTGGTCTCTCTCCTCCTCGGAGCTGGTCGGTGAGGGCGTGGGCCCACCCCCGGGCCTCGGGGAGAAAATTCTCCTGATGTGTTCTGATGTTGTTGAAACAGTTCAGAAGAGAAGAAGGGAAAAAACCAAACCAAAGTCCCAGGAAACAAAATTCAGCTCTCCGTCTCA
>VZTD01002909.1:1054068-1085097 GCA_013397725.1 Rhagologus leucostigma
AGAAATATAGATTTTTAACTTTTAGTAGAAATATATGTTAAGTGCTTTAAACATTGAAAAGCTGCAGCAAAGAGACCTTAAACACAGTTCGTACTGCAGCAGTGTTACCTTTTCACAGAATTTCTTTACTTTAGACAAAACACAGATGGAGCTATGCTGTTCACATTTTTTAGATAGAGTGCTCACATAAACAATAAGAGCTGCTAGAAACTATATATGCAAATCTGTGTAATACCTATGTAATACTTGTGCAAGATTTACGACCATCAGAATTAGGCTAGGATAGGTTAAGAAAAGAAAAACTAGAATTGTGTGTTAATTTGATTGGTCAATTAACAAATATAATCCACACTTCTGTAAGTTTAGAAAAGAGAAGAGAAAAAAAGAAGAAGAAAAAGAAGAAGAAGCTGTTTAGCCTGCTGCTGCTGTTATCACGTATCCCCTTCGAACTCTACCATCAGAAAACTATGGAACTATGAAATAAAGGACTTTAGTAAGACAGCAGCCTCCTCTGCTCTTTCACCCTCAGCCGAAAAGGGAGGGTATCCTGTCAAAAGCTCAACAATCCTCAAGAAAAACAACTCCCACTGAGCCCAGAAATCACGTGGCAATTCCTGCTAGACAGAGCCAATGTGCGTCACTCATAGGGCACAAGAACACAGAGCTGCTGCTACCTTTTCAGTGACAAAATCAAAGCACAGAGATTTACAGAAACTTCAGCGAAGTAGAAGAATTGACTCCCTCCTCTGTTCCTGAGGATATAACTTGCAGTGAGACAGGACAGATTTTTCCCTGAAGAACACACAGGGTGTGGTACCTGAAATCTCACAGCTCATACACATTTTAGCGTTTCTGGAAACTATTAAACAGGTCACAAATTTCTAGAGCTGCAGCCCTAGAAAAAAAATGCTGTTTGATTTCCATGGTTTTAAAAACAAACTTCCCAACAGCAGGACACACTGCCTTTAATTCCTAAAAGCCACTTCAGACACATTCTAATAGATTAGGACATTTCCTGAACAAAAGACAGAACATTTTAGGCCTCTCTAAGTGAGACAGCAAATCTGCATCACATTAACCACAAAAAGGAATTACTGACATTATGCAGTTCTAAATTTCATTTTCAATAAAAGATTTTGACTCATACATATCAAAAAGTCATATAGCTAGCACCAGAGGCTACCATGAAATGCACCTATAGTTCTATTAGAGAAACTCTTTCAGTACTTAACCTTCACCACGATTTTATTAAAGAGGTTGTGACTACAGTAAATTTACTTTTTCTATTATTTTGCATTAGGGGCAATGGTGTTTATCAGGGTGTGATTAGTTCCGAGAACATCTGTAGTTATTTATGTCTTAGCAACACTAGTTGCTAGAATAACCTGCTCAAAAAAAATCAGGAAAAAAGTATTGGATATTTGAGATTTTTTTTACTGAGGAAAAAAAGTTTAAATGACAGTGTTCAACACTCAGCTGCTCAGTAGGAGCCACTGCTTTTAAGCAAATGGATTTATTACACCATTTGCTTCACACAGCATCAGTCCTGATGGCAGAGGCAGGGGGAGCCCAGCAACATCTGCCTAGAGCAGACACATGGTCCGTCTCACCCTGCTACACTAGCAGGACCTGTGTGAGCATGACCACCTCCACCAGGTTTCCAAGGACTTTCAGTCCTGGTACAGAAGGACTGGGTGAGCAGCTCGGCTCTCAGCACGTCCTCTGCCTTCAGGATTCTGTGAACCTTCTGTAATCACATTCTGTCTCCAAATCAGGCTCCCACCCTTCAGCTTCTCTTGGGTAAGAATCTGCTCCATCCACTATGGTCATGGTCACTGCCCACTTCAGCAACCACGTACAGCTGCATGTAATACACAAGATATGGCTGCAACCACAGCTTTACTACAGAGCAGTAAAATGATGTCTCTGTCTGTTGTCCCAAGCCAGCCAGCATCATCAGTGTTTTGTCTGGCTGCTGCTTACACTGAGGAATCATTTCAGTGACCCATCGCTGCCCTCAGGTTCCCCTCCCGGAGTCACAATTGCCCATTCTGAGTTCAGCCTCCCGTTAGGCAGGGTTTAGATTGTTTTTCCCTAGATTAATTACCCTTAATTTAGAAAAAACAATCTAAACTATATTTATTTTCATTATATTAACTTCTTGTAAATTTATCTACACTGAAGTTTCTCCACTGAAGCCATCACTCAGTCTGGTGACATCCCTCTGCCTTTGGTGTAGCATTTTATGAACTTAAAACTTTGGTAACATCAAAAAACTTGGGAAATCTTATTGGCCATTCATTCCTCCAGATCACTGGTAAAGATGTTGGACAAATCCGGTTTAAGCACCAACATCCACTGTAAGAGCAACATGGTGGGGTGAACAAAAGTCAGGTTTCTCAGTGCATCAAAGATAATTTTTTTAGGTGGTAATGTAACATGATAGAAGTTCAAGATCCCAGGAGAAGTGAAGATGTGAAGATGACAAGTAACAAAATAAACAGCCAGCTTATCATTTCTTCAGAAGACTGATCTGATCTGATCTGTACAGTGTCCTGGAGGGGCCTGAAAAGGCAACATCTGATCATCAAGGACAGCTTCCCCAAGCGCAAGAGCACACTCCACACCAACAGGCAAGAAAATGAGCAGATGCAGGAGGAGGACAGTTTGGCTGCACAGACAACTTCTGACTAAGCTCAAAAAGGAAAAATCTGGGAGGTCAAGCAAAGACCAGGTACCAATGAGGACTTCACCAGAACTGCTGAAGCGTGCAGAGATCAAAAGCTTAGCTGTTCTCAAATCTGGCAAGGGATGCAAAATGCAACCAAGAAGGGCTCCTAGGGCTCCTGTGAGCACACTAGCAGCAACAGGCCAAGAAACCTGCTGGTCAGATACTGAGCAGACAGGCATCAACTGACCAAGGATATAGGAAACGCTGAGGGATTCAATGTCTTCCTTTCTTCAGGCTTTACTATCAAGGTCTCCTCTCAGGCTTCCCAAGTCCTTGTGCCTCATGGCAGAGCTTGGAAGGTGAAAGTGTCACCTCTCAGGACTCTCAGAAAATACATCCCATCGTTTGGTTACCTGGGCTCAAGACTAAGACAGTGCAGCTGGTGACCTTGGGGACAGCTTTTCCAGAAAGCTCTTCTGAAGGCACCAGCAACTCCACTCCCTGTCTTGGGAAGTACTTTTAAGCTGCAGGTCTCCCCTCTGGCCCCCACCTCAGCTATAGACCTGACTTCCCAACTGGAGCACAAAGGTGCCTCCTGGGATCCATTTGTCCACTCAAGCTCTTCCTGACTCCTGCCATCGCCCAGTTCTCCCCGTGGGTCCTGAGGGACTGTGCCCTTGCTGCTGCAGCTGTCTGCTGTGCTACCACTCAGTGGCCCTTCTCTGCTGCTCCCAGACACTAACACTGACACTAACAAAGGAAGATGAAGTTACAGATTGCCTTAGGAAAAGTGGACATACACAACTAACACCAGACACGATGGAGAAGGATCTGCTTTTTATCGTTTTAGAAAGGTCACATCAATCTGGAAGGTGACTTATGACTGGAAAAGGGCAAACGTCACGTTCAAGACAGAAAATAAGGGAGAGAGAAGCCAGTTGCCTGTTTCATCCCAGTGTCTCAGGGGACCGTGGAGCAAATTCCCATAGAGATCATTCATACACACACAAAGGACAAGCAAGCAACTGGGAACAAGAAGCATGGATCCACCAAAGCCAAATGGTGCCTGCCCAATCTGACCGCCCCCTCTGATGAAATTATTTGCTCTGGAGAATAAGAGCTACGAATATTCAGTATCTCCTTTCAGTAATGCAGAGTCCTTTGGCATGCTTGCAGCCATACTGGGCAGGTATAAACTACAGACAGAGTCCTATCCACAGGAAAACTGCCTGGATGGCCAGGTTCAAAGGACTGTGACTACAGGTCTACAATCTAACTAGTGGGCGGTCAAAAAAGCTACGCAGAAGAGATGAGAGTGGACACAGTACTAACATCATCATGACAAGTTCAACAGTACAGCACATGCCTTCAGAAAAAATCCACGGATAAGACCAAAATGGGAGGTGCAATCCAAAAGCCTGGAAAGCAGAGCTGTAATTCAGCTGTGATTTGGCAGAAGAACGGGCTAGCAGGAATCTCAAGAAGTTCAACAATGGCAAGGGCTACAGGCTGCCCTAGCGACAGGGCAACCCCATGCAACACAACAGGCTGGGAACAAACTGAGAGGCCACAGTTCTGCAGGAAAGAACCTGAAGAATCCTGGTGGACAAGTACAACATGAGCCAGCTGTGAGTCCCGGCAGCAAGGAAGGCTTCTCTCAAGCTAGACTAAAAGAGATACAGAACAGACACAGTCAGACCCATCTCAAGAGACTAGAGAAGGAGGTAATGGTTGGAAATTGCAACAAGGAAAATTCCAGTTCAACATGAGGAAAAATTTATTCACCATGTGAGAGGTCTGCACTACAAGACTGTCCCACAGGGGTGGTGAAACGTCCAACCCTACATATTCTCAAAAGCCCAGTGGTCAAGAGCCTGAGCCACCTACCTTCTGCGAACAAGAGGCCATGTCGTGAGGTGCCCTGCAGTCCAAAACTCTTCTTCCAGAAGCTTGCACTGATAGAGCACCTTTCCTCCAAGCCTGGGGAAACCTTCTTCAATACAGCTGTTGGGGGTTTTAGGAGTTCTTTTTTTTGTTCCTTTCTTTCCCTCTTAAAGAATTTTTTCCCCATGCTAAGGGACAATTGCTGATGCTTAAGAGAGACAAAAAGACCTGGCCACGGGAGGGGGAGGCCAGCTGTCCTCTTTTACTTTTTTTTTCCTTTTCCGGTGGGGGTGGAGATGCCGCGAGATTTGAACTGAGAAAAAGGGTTGGGTACAGTGCCCAGGGCTCTTCTTTCTTCCAGCGTTCGGAGGGGAAGGAGAGGCTGCAGTCGCTGTAGGGAGAACTCACCGTCACTGTGGGGTCCTGCCTTCTGCTGCCTTCCTTTCTACCGTGAGTGGAGTTTGCTCGCTGGAGCAACNTCGTCCCCGCCGTTCCAGCTGCTGTTCCCGGGGGTCCTGCTGGGGCACCGGGATCGGCTGCCCAGGGCTTTGTGGAGCCTTTCTCCCATCCTTTCCCGGCCCGGCCAAGCCGCCATTGCCGCGTGCTCCCCGAGCTCGCTCCGGAGCGCCCCCTGCAGCCGCGGGGGAACCATCGCACCCGCCCTGCTCACCGGGAGCCGCCAGCGCCCCTGCCGGCCGTGAGCGGAACTGCACCGAAGGGGAACGTGCCCGACAGCCGAGAAGGCTGCACTGGGTTCTGGTTCTGTTTGTTGGTACTGCCATAAAGTTACTGGTGTTTTGTTTGCCTTGAGATATATCTATATATCTATATATAGATATAAGTAAAGAATTGTTATTCCTATTCCTCATGTTTTTGCCTGAAAGCCCCTTAATTTCAAAATTATAATAATTTGGAGGGAAGGGGGTCACATTTTCCATTCCAAGGGAGGCTCCTGCCTTCCTTAGAAGACACCTGTCTTTCAAACCTAGACAACAGCTTTGTCAAATGTTTTCTGAAAATTTAATTATACCTGTAGCTTCCTTCTACCCATGCACTCGGAGAACTCCAGGACAATAACAAGGTGGAATTTGCTGGTACAGAAGCCATGCTGACAGTGTACTCTCAAGTAAGCAGTGGTTTTGTCCTTTATAACTCTTATCACTTTATTGCTGTGGAACTCAGTCATCTATGGTGTTCCCTGGAGGTTCTCTAGGGCTCACCCTTAACTGTGAAAACAAGGAATTCACTGAGCTTTTCCGTTACACGTTATCACCCTCAGGTGCCCGTTACTTCATCCTTGGCCACCAAGAAGTCCCACACAATCACTACTTGGATTCCTGCTCTTGATGAATTTGGAGAATATATTACAACTGGTTTGAGCTTGCTATGCAAGGTGCTCTTCAACTTCTTTTTCACTCTTTTTAATCTTTGTTTTACATTTTACCTGCCATCATACCGATTTTCCTGTTCTCACCTGCCACACTTTCCATTTTAAATGCACATCTCTTCCCTATGACTTTTTTTAGCTTTCCTGTTGAGCCATGGAGGAATACTGGGGGCACCCCACCACCACCACCCCAATTTGTTTGCTGTTCAGGCTTCTGACAGAATTTTTTAAACAGCCTCCAAGTTCTGTATCAGCTGCTTACTTTTGGGCAGATCTTTTCATGGTTTGGGGGATTTTTAAACTACTAGTTTCATTTTTAAGTATTTTAATTTCTTGAAATTGAATATCCATGTGCTGGATTTATTTTGGCTGCTGAGCCCTTCTAATCAGTTATATGTAATTGTACTGTGGTTGTTACAAGTCTTCCCATTACTAGCTTAAATTTGGTTCTATGCACCACAACAATCCAAAAGGTACTTCTTCTGCCAGTTTAAGCTGAAGCAGTCATTCACTGAGTTGGAAGAATGTTCCCTCTACCTCGCCTCCTGATAAGGCACTACCTGGTCTTTGTCCAGGTAGTTGGACTCTTCCATCATAAGTCTCCCAAATCTGCAGCTTTTCTGATCTCAGGTAAGAGATCCCTGATCATTATCACTGCCCTGATCCAGGGGTACCCAGTCTAATCTCAGCAGTACATTTAAGGTCTGGGATTTCCACCCATACAGACCCAAGAGTGCTTCTCTTCTCCTGTATCCCATTTATAAACCCCTTCACTCACACTGGCCACATCCCACTGTCCCTGGCCCCACTATTCCTGGATAGTGGTACCCTGGCATCACCACATCCCAGAAAAGCCTCCTTTTGTCATCTCCCCAAGACTTCTTACAGCACAGACAGCACAACCCTGGGGTCAGCTCCCTGGTCACCAACAAATAGTAATTGCTATGATTACAGGATCTACAACTAGTTAGTATTACAGTGTCACAAATTACCCAAAACAAAAATGAACACGTCCTACTTGGAATTCAACAATTTCAAAATTTACAACCAGATAAAGTCTCAAACAAATGCAGACTTAGACGGTAAATTATTTGTTTCTTGCTGGAGCTCACTGACAAAATGCTTTTCCCTCTTTGTTCTTGGCAGGTCATCCAACTTCCAAAAAAGAACAAACATCTCACAAATAGCATTACCATCTCCTCCACTGGGTACAACTCTGGCCAAAAAATGGCTGATGACTTTTTTTTCAAATCTACCCTAAAGGCCCCATTTCTCACAATTCTCTTTTTCTTTCATGTTACCTCATGTGCTTTTCAGCATGAACCATAATTACCATGTGCTACCAGCGACCAACTCACATGTAATCAAAAAGTCTCTGAGTTGATCCTGAGTATGCTGTGCATTATTTTTTATAAAAAAGAAGGTGCTGTTATTTTATTTACTGTGAGTGCTCCTCGCTTACCTGTGCTCCAGACCAGGAGAGTCACAAAAAAGCTAAATTCAAATACTCAGAGATAGTATAAAGTTTCTACACAGATCCCAAAAGAAACTGCAGCCAGGACAACAAAACCTTCAGATTAAAAACACATTCATACTTCCTTTCTCTTCCCTGTTGGCCTTCCATCTATTCCCATGTCCTGCCAGTCATGTAACTCTTTATATTTAGCTCATATGAAATATTTACAGTATTCAAATATATTAACTTCTAAACCCAGTAATTCAGTCAATTAGCAACCCTCTCCTCCAAAAATATACTTCCAGACAACAGAACTGTGGTGACATAAGCTTTCAGTCTTTGGACCATCCTGCTTCTTTACTATAGAGCACTTCTGCTCCCTGCGTTCTTCCAAGTCTTCTAAACACAGAAGAGCAGTGCGCCAAGCAACCCAACGTGGCTGTTGCAAGTAGTGAGGCTCTGGGTTCATTCAGAAGCAGTCACCAAATCATAGAATGGGTTGGGGGGACCTTAAAGACCATCTCATTCCACTCTCCTACTATGGGTAGGGACACCTTCCACTAGACAGTTTGCCCCAAGCCCCATTCAACTTGGCTTTAAACACTTCCAGGGATTCAGCAATCCCAAATGCACATTCAGCTTCTGCCACATGCACAAAAAAAATCATTGGAAGGCCCTGAAGGAATGGGACAACACACACCAAAGATACAAAGCAAAGATGGAGAGGTCTGATGTTCCTGTACGATAAGCAGCCATTGATCACAGGGTCACCCTTAGACTGCTTTACCAGATTCAGCCAAATGGCAACTGTGTCTATTGCAAAGTGCAACCAAACCGTCAACAGGACCTGATGGAGAGCCAAAGAAACAAAAAAGGCATGTGAGCATTTTGGGGTTTTTGGGGGGAGAAAAGTGGGGGGGCGAGGGGGGAGGGGAGAGTGTTTTCTTGTTTGTTTGCTTTTCAAGTTACTGCAGCTCCTGAGTTACAGCTCTTAAAGAGAAAAGAAAAAGAGGAGGCGAGCTAAAGAAAAGCATCAGATTTCAGAGTTTACAGAACTGTGGGCAAATGACGAGACCCAAACTTTGTGTCTGCATCTTTCCACAGCATGCGTGTGTGTGCTTTACTCTTGTCAACACTTAAAAAACAAGCACAAAAAATAAGAAAGAGAACAAACTACACTGCTTCAAGCATCATGTAAACCAGGTCCTCTGACCTTCTGGTATGTGCAAGTCTGGCTTCCAGGAGGAAATGAACAAATTTATAAAGATATCTTCATTGCTATAAATATATTTTCTTCAGACCTTGGCACTGAGAATCAATCCCTAACCGGATAACAAACAAATCCCAGAAAAACCAGTGCTGTATGTCCTGGAATGCCTGATGACCACAGAAAATCTTGAGCCCAAGTTGAATGCGGGTGGATGAACGACCTGGTCATTGCTTTACTAACAGATCTGTAATTAGTTGACCTGTGGCCAGTGATAAGATTGTGCCCTTTCATTTCAGCTGACACCAGTTGAGAGGTGTCACATTATGCAAACTCCTGCAGTGGTAATCAAAGGATGTTTAACCCAACACTTCATTAAGTTACAACCAGTTTTATTTGACAGCTGGAACAGGTAAGGAGCAGAGCACAACTCACTTCCACAGCTCTTGGGGCCTGGCAGCTCTGTCACCTGTGACCACGGGTCTATTCCCAGGAGGCTCTGGGAGAGTGAAGAACAGGACTGAAGTTTGGGCAGAACCAGAGGCTGACACACACCTTCGGGCTGAACGACAGCCCAAGGATAGTGTCTTCTTGCTTATCCCATGTACCAGGTAACTTTTGGGAAAAAAGAGCCCACAGCACTTTCTGCTGCCTTTTAGCTCTAAAATCTGTCAGTATCAAGACCCTACTCAAAGGGCTGTCATCTCTGACTTAGGCCTAGTCTGCCAAAAACTAGTCCACTTTTTACTTCCCTCACTGGAAAAAGAAGCTGCATGACATAACACTGGACTCTGCCAGTAGTTCAGTGAAAACTACACTTTCAGTAAAGACCAGTTATATTTGGATTTTTTACAACTGCAGCCACAAAAAAATTCATTTCATTCATTAGAGAAACTTACATGACAACTTGGTGCTGTTTTTTATTCAGCATAAAGTTAAATTCTTTAGGTGCTGGATAGCTATCATACAGACTAACAATTCACGGAATTACTGTAACTGCTTTTGCTATCTTGTAAAATGCCAACCACAGTGATACCATTGACTCATGGGGGCTTTCTGGCTTTCCTCAGGTCAGGCAAGAATGAGTATTTTGTAACTTCTTTCATTTTTTAAACCAGAAGAATTAATTTTTGCTCATATCCAGAAACATCAACATAGCAGGAGGCTTGGCATGTGAGCTAACTACTGGATAGAAGAGGGAAAAAAAAGAAAAGTAGAATAAGAAGAATTAAACCTCATGTGTCTTTGTAGTTCTTCAGAATACCAGCCAACCTAATGAAGAATAGAAGCGCCCCTGTTAACTCTGAATCACATCTTCTAGAAAGACCAGCTCCCCTTCCTATACCCTAAAAGTTCTGGATGGACAGGAAATGGGAATTTAAAGTACACAAAATAATCAAGGCAACAGCTTCTGAAATTTCAAGAGCTATTAAAAAGGTAGGGAACAAAGCAACAGATATATCCTGCAAATGGAACCAGACTTGCATATGAAACTTCAAAGCCCTGAACCAACAGTGTTGTTTTCTGCGACAGTATTTTCCCCAACAGGTAGATAAGAACAACTATGCCTTTACCAAAAGAGCAGCATGAGGAAATCTGAAGTACAGAAAATCAGTATCATTGTTCTTCTACCCAAAACACCTCCATGTGGTTTTGAAAACAGCTGCTACATTCTTTTCTGTTCTGAATAATCACCTGGTCCTGAATATTCATTTTTCTACCCTGATCATCTTAAGTCAGTAATATTTAAGGAAGAATTTCTTAAGCTCTCTCAAAAAGAACAGGACAAAGAAAGAGTCACAGAAAAGACACTAGTATGAGACTGACTTGTAAAATCCCAGAAATGGAATTACACATAATAGCGCATTCTGTATAGAAACAGGAACCATCACCCAAGGTTTAAAGCTGCCACACACTTTATGTGATGTTCCAGCTGGTGACTCTCAGAGAAACAGCACTGTCAGTATTCAAACACAACGAACAAACATTTCAAGACGCAGCAGGAAGCTCCTGGGATGCGAGAATAGTGCTCTGGTCAACTCAGGAGAGACCCATCTGCTGCTGAACTGAACTCTTCCATCACCTCTGAAATTAGGCTAGACATACCCTTAACCCCAAAGAGATTAAGAGATGGAAAGAGTCCCCAGTCAGCTCCATCACAATAGTATATTATTTTTCTAAATACAAGGCTTGTTTTCTAGTTAGCTTGTTCAGTTACGGGACTGATGGGTGACAAGCTGGAAAAGACAGAGCAGTGACTGGTGTGAATCACAATGACACCATACCCTGAAGAGGCTGCTACGCCCTGCTGTGTCACAGCACTCTCCTAAACGTCATGTTGAGTAAGGCATTAGGACGAGATCTGAGCCCTTACAACATCACCTTCACTGAGGCTCTGGTGGCAGCTGCAAGAAGAAAGAAAGGATTTGAAGTTACTCCCTCGGGTACTGGAGTGCCTCCAGTCATGGCATCTGCACAAATTATCCCAGAATCACTGCTAGAGAGGGGCCAGCAGAGAATACTGCTGAAGAGATGTTGGTTTGCGGCCCTTCAACCAAGTAAAGGAAAAAAAATGTAGACAAATTAGGATGAAATAAAGAAAATAAATTAAGGGTAAGACAAAGCAAGAAAGAGCTGAAAAAGACCTTCCTCAGTGTATAACCAACCAGTGAGTGCCACTGGTCATGGTATAAGGGACAAAACCACTCCCAAGGTCCTGTAAGAAGACGCTGTCCGGAGATGTGTAGTCTGTAGACACTGCTTGGTGCAAGAACATATATAAAGTACCAGTTGTTAAGTCCTGACACAATTCCATTTCAGGCTCAAAAGTTTCCACACATCTCCATCCTGGCAACTCCTCTTCCAATCACAGGGTTTTGCAGACCCAGTAAAAGTTTTATCAAACATCCCTTTTCTAAGAGCAGATTTCAGGGAAAAAGAGCAGAGACTTGTCAAGAGGAACAAAAATAACCCTACTTCTGCTAACTGAGAGCTAATATGTCATGTCCCAATGGCATATTATCTGCTTTATGCCTTGGGTACCTTATGTATAGCATGGCTTGCGCACAGGAGCACACTACTTGCCTGACTTTTAGTTCAATTAAAGTATTTCAGTACATTTTATCTAGTTTTATGTTTAGCCATCTATAACCACCTTTTAGTACACATAAGTTAGGAAATGGTACATTAATCTGCTGTAGAGGAGCTCCAACCCATTCATACAACACATGGAAACCCATTTATAGTGTCCTCTGACATATTCAACTCAAAACTCATTCAGCATCTGGATATTTCCAGGGCAAAGTTTTGAGAAGTTACAAATCCTTCCAAAGTCACCAATTACTTGGGAATTCCTACAGCTATTGCATACATCTGTGACAGTTTTTCAACCAAATTATTTGAAAAGCAACAATTTTTCAATCAAATGTGCTGCACAACCCAACAATACACAGTTCCCTAGGTGCCATAACTGCTGCTGAGGCTGCAGAAGAGCTGAGGGGGAGAAAAAAGCTGCAGGCAGACACTGCAGGAACTGCAGCAGCTTGGAAACTGCAGGACTTCAAGCTCAGCAACATTTCAAACAGAGCAGGGAGAATGTACTGGCAGATCACTGCTTGCGTGGCAAAAGCTGGATAGCAGAACTCCACAAGTAAGAAGGATCGCACCACAAGGTGACAAGGAAAATCCCCTAAACACAGTAGGTTCAGCCCAACAAGTCTGTAGGTTTGCAGGCTAAGAAAGCCACTATGTTCATGCATTTTTAAAAGTAACTTATTATAAAACCACTGACTTGAGGCACATGAGTTGTGATTCTCAACTAAACATACCTTATTCAGCTTCCAGTTTAAGATAATCCACAATAGATAAAACTGAAGGAAACCAAACAAGCGGCAGATAAGACTTCTATGATTATCATTATCTTAATCAGTATGTTGACTGTTAATTATCAGTTGGAGGTTACTAATAAGTGTATCACAGAAGCAGAGCTAGCTCCATACTGAAAGCAAACTCCACCATGACTCTTCGTTTGATGCTCCATCAGAACGCCTACAGCTATGTTCCATCAAGGACTCGCTCTAGTCTGGAAACCATTCAGCCACACCATGCAGCACAGCAACCAAGCTAACAAAGCATTCTGTTCTGGAGCTGGCTGCACACAAAGCTCCAGCAACTCTGCACAGCATTCCCAGAACCAGGAACATCCAGCAGAGCCGATCTGAATCCAACCCCCCTTGTGAGGCCCAAGCCCAGCCCAAACATCCTATTAGACTGCACAAACTTCAGCACAAGCAGCTACACCCAAGAGCGATGTAGGTGTGCTGAACTGTGCCCCGGGGAAGCCGGAACAGCCTTCGCCCGGCCGCGGGAGCCGCGGTCCCACCCGCGGGCATCTACCGAGCCCTGGGCATGTCGCGGGGCGGGCTCTGGATCCAGGTTCCCTCTGGCCGCTCCTCACTGCCTGGGCGAGCCCAGGGAGCCGGGCAGTGCCCTCCTGCCTTCCTCCCAGCTCTTCCGCGCACCAGCAGCGGCGAAAGCACCGGGACAGCCGGGCACACGCCGCCGGCCTCGGGGGCGGCGAGACGGGGTCCAGCCCCGCGCCACCGGTCTTGCCGCGGCCCCTCGGGCCCGCGCTCTGGCGGGGGCAGGGGCAGGGGCAGGAGCACACGCGTCGGCCTCGCCGCCNGCCGGCAGTGGCGTCACTGTCCCGCCCGGCCCGGGGCGGGGTCGCGGGGCTGACGGGGGCCGGGCCGGGCCCGTTCCGTTCCGTTCCGTTCCGCGTGGGAGTCGCGAGCCGCCGCTGCGCGTCTGGGCAGTGTTGCCTTCCCGGAGCTTCCCCTCCGCTCACTGTCCCAACGCGTAATTAAATGGCGGGGGGGAGGCGCGCTAGCCCAGCTGGGTGCCACCAAAGCCGCTTCATCACCGCCCTTCTCAGCCAGGCAGGGGAGAGAAAACAGAACGAAGGGCTGGTGGGACGACAGCAGGGCAGGAGAGAGCTCTCACCCACCACCGGTACGGCAAACATGATCCGGCTGGGGGAATCCGTTTAATTTATTGCTAGAGAAATCAGAGTAGGGTAATGAGAAATAAATCCACATCCTAATCTCCCACCCCTCCCTGCTTGTGGGACTCGGCTGTATTCCCGATTCTCTCCCTCCTCCCCACAGCAGTGCAGGGGGCGGGGAATAGGGGATCACACTCTCTCTCCTGCCTCTCCCTTCTCGAGAGATGGACTCTTCAGAATTTTCCCTGCTCCAGCGTGGGGTCTTTCCCACGGGGTCAGTCTTCCAGAAACAGGCAGCTCCAGCGGGTCCCCCATGGGGTCACAAGTCCTGCCAGCAAACCTGCTCCAGCGTGGGCTTCTCTCTCCACGGGTCCGCAGGTCCTGCCAGGACTCTGCCCCAGCATGGGCTTCCCACGCGGTCACAGCCTCTCGGGCATCCCCTTGCTCCGGCGTGGGCTCCTTCAGGGGCTCCAGGTGCATCTCTGTACCCCCGTGCCCTCCATGGGCTGCAGGGGCACAGCTGCCGCACCATGGGTTGCCCCTCGGCTGCAGGGGAATCCCAGTCCCAGAACCCAGAGCAAGTCCTGCCCTCCTTCCCCACTGACGCTGGGCTCTGCATGGCTGTTTCTCACATAGTCTCACTCTTTTCTTTGGCTGCGAATTGCTCCTGCTAACTGTTTTTCCTTCCTTCCTATGTTATCCCAAAGGTGCTGCCACCGTCACTGATGGGCTCGGGTCCGCCCTGGAGCCGAATGGCTTGGGTTCATTGGACACGGGGAAAGCTTCTGATAGCTTCCCAAAGAAACCACCCCTGCAGGCCTCCCCACCCCCCGCCTCCTCCACTACCACAGCCTGGCCCTGCAAACCCGATACGTTAAAATGGTTTGTCACATCACGGCCGCACAATTGGTCTGTATAAATTTCCCATATGCAGGTCAGAGAGTTCAGGGGGTTTTGTCTGGTTGGGTTTTGGAGAGCTCTAGCAGATTTTTCATAAGTTGTTTCCTATCTGAAATTATTTCTTTCCCCTTCTCTTTTAGCAGGTAGAACCTTGCTGAGCCTTTAATTTCACCCCTCCCAAGAGTTCATATGATGGTTAAAAAAAAAAAAAGACGCATTGAAGCTGTTTCGGTGTGGTACCAAGGCTTTCCCTCAAATATAAATACAGAAAGATGAGAAGGTCGGAAAAGTTAAAGGGCAAAACACTTGGAGAACACACTTTATTTAAAAGAACTTTTGAGGATCCATTTCATTGCAAGGTAAAGCAGAGTAATGCAACATTGCAGTAAGAACAAGAAAGTAATTCCAGGAACAGAAGTAGCAGCTTAGCCTGGTTTTTAGAAATGCATTTTTACTGACTAATTACTGCAACATATCCTGAAGTGGCCTTGGGGCTTTTCCCTCTGCTTAGCCTTTTCCTCAGATGCAAGTTTATGTTTGTTCCCTGAGCCCACAGTGCTTGCCGTGGAATAAAGCCTGTTATGTACCCATGGTCAAGAGCTAAACTATAAACTCTTGTGAGCTTTCCAGGAATCAGTAGAAGATCATGCATCTACCAGCTCTCCATGTAAAATTCCTTTCCATTTCCTCCAATAGTTGCCAAACTCCATCTATTCAGGGCTTTAGGGTCTGTGAAATGAGAGCTCCACTACTGCTGGGAGCCAAGGGGGGAAAGCAGGTTCCCCCCTCTCCCAGCTGCGAGAGCTCCTCATCCAGAATGTGCCCACAGAACAGTGCAGAAACAGAGGCAGATTCCTCCAGCAAGCCAGATTTAGGCTTTTAAATTACAGAAATTGTTCCCTTCCTGCATGCTGTGGCTCTGCAGATTCAGGGCACATCTTTGAGCGTGTCTGAGGAGCATGAGGTGCTGGCAAGTGTTTGTTGTGGGTGGCCATTACTGGAGCAGAGCCCAGGACTAGGAGGGAGATGCATTCTTATTGTGATCAGACTCTCTCCTCTGTCTGGCACTGGCCTGGAGTGCAAGGTTGGCCCTGGCAATGGCCTTAGAAAAATAAACATCTTAGTTCTTTTCCTCATTGGCACAAATAAGGACATAAGCTGCCTGAGGAGCTCCAGAGGATACATCTGAAGGACCCATATCTCCACTGGATACAGGCAAAGCAGTACAAATATTGGTCCTGTCTTTGGAAAGGCTTGAGCTTTTCTCTCCCATTCTCAGGCAAGTGTGGGAAGGCTGCTGTCCTGCCCATGAACATTTGGTGTTACAGGTCAGATACACTCTTCCTGTCATCAACAGACTAGGTCGTTTAGGGAACCAACAACTGTTGTGAAAACAAGTAAGTTCCCTTCCTTGCCCAATTTCCTGTGCTAGATTGAGCAATTTGGGTCAGAAAAGGAACCCCAAGTGTCTCATGACTGGTAACAGAACTCAGCACCCATGGAAAACCACTTTGCCCTGGGCCCCAGTGGACTGCATCTGGCCCTGGGTGAATGACCTCCAGCGCTGTTGGAGTGTGTGAATTATTTGTCTGTCAAGTACCCTGACCTAACACTTCGCTTGCTGTAGATCAAGAACTAGTCAGCTTCTTTTCTTTGCAGCAGAACTGGAAAGGCTGGAGGAAGGAATAATGTAATGGCTATAACCCTAATTTAAATAAATAAGTACAAAGATACAGAAGCATTTTAAGCTTTTTTTTCTTATCATAACACCCATGCTGACAGTAGCCCTCTGTTACCTGGAGCCCCCTGAGCAAGACTGGGTGTCCACAGACACATGCAGTCAGTCAGAAATTACTAAACTGAGTGCGTGAGGCCACTGGCTGGCCAGTTCCACTCTCACACAGGAAGCCAAGGCAGACCATAGTGCCCTTTGGCCATGATGCTGATCTGGTGGAGGGAGGAGGGAAGGTATGCTGAGGCATTGCCAATTTCTCTTCCTTTCCTTCCCTACTTTACTGACTCAAGATCTGGAAGCAAAGATTCGTAGTAGCTACTCCCAGACATCTATCGAGTTTGGATCCCAGCAGACAAGGTGAGTCGGTAAGAAGGGATGAAGGGATCAGAGGTGCAGATCTCTTTGACAGCAGTTGAGGAACTCCATGGACTACATCCCTTACAGCCACAAGAGCTTCATCAGCTCAGACTCTCTTCACAGGACCATGTAAGCTGCTTAGAAAAGCTACCTGATGATACTCACAGCTCAGTCTGTTCTTCCAGGTCTTTTAGAAGCCCCTTACAGCTCTGATACTGGATCCTCTGCAAGAGCTGGGCAGGCAGAGGAGCAGGGAGGGTGCTATCTGGACTGACACAATGGATAATTTTGGTGCACTCAGCTTCTAGCTGCTCACTGCAGAGGCTCGGTGACACACTTCTTTCACATTAAAGCAGGTCATCTGAGCTGTTCTCAGTGCCCATGAGGACACCAGCCCAGACAGAAGGAGCTTTGCTGCCAGATTGCTGCAGGTTCCAGTTCTGCCAGTTGCATGTGATAGAAGAAATGAGGATCCATTCTTCTATCTAATGGGAAAAAGAAAATGTAAAATCCTGGTCCTCTGTTGTGTCCCTTGGTACCTCTTCCTGAGAAAAGATGAGTGGATAATTCACACCTCTCCATGTGCAATCAGAACATGCAGAGTGGCCCTAACATATCCTAATGGCATCCTCTTGATGAATGGTGCCCTCAATCACCGTGTCTGTTGTTTGCCTGGAGCACTTGCGACTCCCTTTCATGCTTTTCAGGTTTTCTGAAAGATGCTTCTGGAACTTCTTGGTGAGGAAGCAGTAGATGATTGGGTCCAACACACAGTTCGTACTCAAGAGGCACAAAGTCACCTGGTGAGCATCGTTGAGCTGTTGGCGCAGCTGACAATTTTCCTTCTTCCACTGCTCCAGAACAGTCAGAGTCCAGGGCAGGTGCACAATGTGATGGGGCACAAAGCTTACGATGAACACAGCCAGCACTGTGCACACCATCCAGAGGGCCCTTTGCTTGACGTGAGCGCTCTTCCGTGGATGCACTGACTTGGAGAACAGGGTTCTGATAATGACAATGTTCCAACCTAGTATTAAAAGGAAAATGATATAGAAGAGGATGCAGATGATGACGTGAATGGCAAGAACAGCTGAAACACCACTTGAGGAGTCATAGCGCTCAAAGCATCGCGTGAAATTCCTGGAGTCAACCTCCTCCTGATTAGTATTATTGTCAAAAAGGTAATACAAAGAGCTGCCCACTATTATGATCCAGATAGCTGCTGATAGGTAGATACCTCTCCTCTGAGTGGTCAGCTGAGCAGCTTTAATAGGATTAGTCACAGCTTGGTAACGGTTGTATGTGATGACCATCAGAAAGGCAACAGAAGAGTAGGTATTAACAAAAAATAAACAGCCAGCCACATTACAGAGGAACTCGGGCATGATCCAGTCTCCATGGTGGTGGTAGTAAACAATCCACATTGGCATTGTAACTAAGAAGAGCAAGTCAGCTACTGTCAGGTTCACCATAAATATCTTGATTTCATTGAGTTTCTTGGTGGGGTAAATACGGCTGAAAATCCAGAGAACATAGCAGTTGGCAACAAAGCCCAAAATGAAAATAATGCTGTAGAAAACAGTGAAGAGGTTGTAGCGAAACTCGGAGTCTATGTGGCATGAAATGTAGGAATCAGCACTGCCTTCCGCACCCCCTTTGCCCTTTCCAGACATCATGGTGTTGAGTGGGCACGTCTAAAGCACAATTTCCTGCTGTAGCTTTTCTTCTTACCTAGAAATAGAAAGTATAAATCAAGCTGATTGGTTTGGCACCATTGCTAAGCCAAACCCCATCTTTCATTTTCAGCTGTCTATGACCACAGGAGTTCTGCTGATGCCTTGGTTCCAGCCAGACACCTGCCCTGTCTCCTTGCTCCTCTCTTTGATCCCATTTCCACAACATACAAAAAAAAACCCCTCTGTGTCTTCATCCAGCATTGTTTGCTGCAGTGAGGTCTCAGATCACTCATCTCTAATCTTAAAATAATTTTCTGCATGCTAGGTCTTAGATAAAAATAAACTGAGCCCTGTCACAAGCTTCTTAATCTTTTACTATACTCAGGAATGTTTTCTATGACTTGTCCTGTCCCTGCATCTGGTTCTCCTTTCTTCCCCTGCCACCTCCCCCATGCCACTACCTCCCACCATGGTTCCTGATACTTTTTGACTTGTTTATACTTATTTTAAAGAGTTCCAGATGTGAAGCAATATGTGGTAAAAATGTCTCACAGAATCCCAGAAGAGCTGGGGTTGGAAAAGACCTTGGGAGATCACCTGGCGCAGCCCCTGCTGAGGCAGATTCCCCTGAGCAGGTTGTGCAGGATGGCATCCAGATGGGGTTTGAATAACTCCAGGGATGGAGACTCCACAGCCTCTCTGGGCAGCCTGTTCCAGGGCTTTGTCACCCTCACAGCTAAGAAGTTTTTCTCATATTCAGATAGAACTTCCTGTGTTTCAGTTTGTGCCTGGTGTCCATGTCCTGTTGCTGGCCAACACTGAAAAGAGTCTGGTCCTGTCATCCTGACCCCTCCCTGCAGACACAGTCAGACAGGGATGAGGTTCCCTCTCAGACATCTCTTCTCAAGGCTGAACAGCCCCTGCTCCCTCAGCCTTTCCTCATCAGAGAGATGCTCCAGTCTCTTCATCATCTCTACAGCCTCTACTGGACCCACTCCAGGAGCTCCATGTCTTTCTTGAGGAGTTGAATTCTAGATTGAGGAGCCCAGAAGTGGACACAGNCAGACATCTCTTCTCAAGGCTGAACAGCCCCTGCTCCCTCAGCCTTTCCTCATCAGAGAGATGCTCCAGTCTCTTCATCATCTCTACAGCCTCTACTGGACCCACTCCAGGAGCTCCATGTCTTTCTTGAGGAGTTGAATTCTAGATTGAGGAGCCCAGAAGTGGACACAGCACTCCAGATGTGGCCTCACCTGGGCTGAGTAAAGGGGCGGGATCACCTTCCTCAACCTGCTTGCTACAGTCTTCCTCATGCACCCCAGGACACCACTGGCCTTCTTGGCCACGAGGGCACACTGCTAGCTCACAGGAGTCCACCAGGACCCCCAGGTTCTTCTTGCAGAGCTGCTGTCCAGCAGGTCAGCCACCAGCAGGTATTGGTGCATGGGGTTATTCCTCCCCAGGCACAGGACCCTGCACTTGCCATTGCTGAACTGCATTAGGTTCCTCTCCAGCCTGCCCAGGTCTGGATAAATGGCTGCCCAGGGCTGGTGTATCACTACTCCTCCCAGCTCTGTTTCCTCAGCAGACCTGCTGGGCATAGGGTCATTTCCAGTCACCATCTACCTGTTGTTTTCTGATATTTTCCTACTTACACTTGTAGAGACTGTTTGTTCTCTCAGCTTCAGGCACTGCAGACTCCCAACATCCCCTTCACAGGCCACCAGACCTCTCAGTTGTTGTTCTCAGTAAGGAATGAGTGATGTTTTGTGGTACATTGTTAATTTTCACCTCAGGGTATCTATCTTAAAATCTTGGCTATCATCATTTTGAACTCAAGTTGTCATCAAATCAACCTGTCTTCCCTTCCCCCTGCCCCATTTCTTTGTCAGATGCAAGAGGCAGCAGCAGCAATTCTGCGCTTCCGTGTCGGGCTGTTGGCAAACACTGTCCCTGCAGAGACACCTTCAGGGTTTGGTATTAGCAGTCTCCACCTCAGTGGGGATTTCTTCAACTCTTGCCTACAGTTTGGACATATCAGTCAGTCCATCCCTGGAAGTCTCCACGGCCAGGTTGGATGGGGCTTGGAGCAACCTGGTCTAGTGAAAGGTGTCCCTGCCCACAACAGGGGGTGGAATGAGATGAGCCCAAACCAGTCTGTGGTTCTATGATTCTGTATCAAATTTCTGCGTCCTCAATATTGTACATCCCTGTCTCAGTTCTACATGAATCCCATCTAATCCCTTGTATACTTTAACCTGCTGCTTTTACCCTTCAGAGGACACGCAACCTGTTCCCAACTCCAGCACTGACTGCCTGTGTGATGCTGGGCAGGCGCTTACCCCTCCATGACACCATCCTGCAGGTCTGCATGTTCTTCTCTCCCTGTTCCTTCATGGGAAGACAAGTGGCTGCTGCAGGGAGAGCAGTGGGAGAGCCCTCAGTGGGGCTGCTTGCTGGGGCTAAACCTGCTGAGTTTTTAATAGATTTGTCAGAATATGATGGTTTTCCTTGAGTGAGTAAACTCTACCACCAGTCATGAAGCCTAAACTGGAGTGAGTTATGCTGGGAATGCCAGGTGCTGCTCATTGTACTGGGCTTGTACTCAGCTCCACCAGCCCCGTGGAAAACAGGCATTTCCCAAAGACTTGCTGCTCCTGAGCAGGTGCCCTCCTGCCTCAAAACATTCTGGATCCTCCCCAGGAGCAGGCAGTGCCGGGAACCCCCATCCCATCCTCTGTGGGCTGAGTCCCCCTGGGTACCCTTGTGCTGTTGTTCCTCATTTACACATTTGCACGTTTGCAATTTTCCTCTGCAAATGGGGAAGTCAGCTGGAGCTGGAGCTTGCTCTCCCTTTTTCCGCAGAATTGCAACCCTTGGTACTGCTCTCCAGTCGTTAGGAGAGGAAGGCAGCAGCCATCTTCCTGAGGGTCTTGTCCTTCCTCACCCCTCACAGGTCCCCTAAGGACACGACAATTAAAAGATTTGGACCTTCCCAGGCAGCTGCATGCTGGGCAGTGCTGGGTTCCAGCTGTCCTTACACTCAGTCTTCCAGCCACAGTTCGTGCGGAATGGACACAGAGCCGTGGTAGTAGTGGGAGCTGGCCCCAGGTGACACATGTATTTCTCCTCATTCACCTTGATCTCTGCCACCCTGCTGAGAGCCCCCTAATCTCCAAAGGGCAGATTATTCGGGTGGTGGTAGCCAGGAGGATGGGCTAGGATGTGACACATCAGGATGTGGCCACAGAGTTTGGCACATCCCTGTGTCAGTCACTGCTGCCCTATGGAGGGGATCCAGAGCAGGCAGGGCCCACTCTCTGTCCCCTGTTCTCCTTTGATTCATGCAGAACACAAGGCAAGTCCTGGTCATCTGAAGGATCAGCTTGCACACCCTCGTCTGTGATGGATGAGAAGCGGTAATTGTCACAACATGGCCTTGCATCACTGTCTGTGTCTCAGCCCAGCTCTGCCACTCTCTGAGGGGCCATCTCCACTGAGGAGATGTGCTGGGTGGCAGGATTTGCATCTCAGCTTGGGAGGGCACCAGGCAAATATGGACATTCAGGGAAAAGGTGAGACCATGCAGAGCAGAGGCAAGACAAACTAGTGGGGAATGTTGTGTTTGATACCCTATTCTGACATTAGAATAAGGAATAAAAACCCAAGAAGTCCTAGTTACCTAAGATCATTAGAGAACTCTTTTTTTTTTTTTCCCACATCTGCATCATAAATTCACACTACTGTGACTATCTGCAACACCAGCAAATAGTTCTGGTGCTTAGGGCTGGGATCTTTGCAATGAAAGGTGCTCTATTCCTGTGGCACCAGACCTGAATATACCAAGAGTGGGGAGAAAAAAAAAGCAGGTAATGCGTCTCTCTAGCAGGATTCATGAGGAGACATGCTCACATCCAATACATGGGCACAGCTGTCATTCACAAAGCCCCTTCAGACAGTGCCCCAGGGCACTGTCCACCCACGCCTCCATTTCTGGTTCTGCACAATGCCATGGTGGCCACCGAGCTTTGCCGAGGAGCTCTGGTGAACTTGACTGGTCTCCAGACTGCGCACCAGCTGCCAGATTTAGCAGATGGGATGGAAGGGAGAGCGAAAATGCATGTCCCCTCCATGGCAGAGTCCTGCACAGAAGGTGGGCTTGAGCCACAGGGCTGTGCTCTGAAATGGAGAGGTGAGTGTGAGAACATGCTCGTGACTGGTTCCAGTGTGCTGAAATCTCTGGCAAAGGTGGTCTGTGGGAGATGGCAGTGCCATCTCCTGACCCCAGCAGCACCTGGTAGAGCTCACCTATCTTTGCATTAGGAGGCTGTGCTGTGCCAATGCCAGAGTCCTGCAGGCAATCACAAGAGAGGTGTTCTTTGCTTCTCATGGCCCAAGTGAGATTTTCTACTAAGCACAGCTTGAAGGGAACATAGCACCATTCCCCACAGAATTTACCCAATGCCCAATTCCCTCTTCAGCCTGAGGAACCCAAGCTCATGTCTCCATAGGCTTGTGAATGCCCTGAGCCCTGGGCTCTGGAGCACTATGTGGGGGCTCTCCCTCAGCCTGTCCTGCTGAGGCAGTTCCCTTTTCTCTGAAGCCTGTTCTTACTGCCTGTGCCAGCAGAAAGACGAGCAGGCGCCATGGGCAGGGTATGGGTGGCTATGGGTCCTGTTCTCTGCTGCAGCAGCCTGTGCCACCCGGCCAAACCCCCTGACACCTCCAGCCCAAGCCACTGCCTTGTCCACAGTCCCCCAGCCAGTAATCCCAGATGGTTTGTACCATCAGCCCCACTGGATGCAGGGCTGAAGGTGGAAGTAACCAGCTGAGCAGCAGAGCATGGCCAGGGCTCCTGCCGATCCTGCTCCCAGTCTGTAGACTCTCCCATGGAGCATGCCCTCCCAGTCAGAATTTACTGGCTTATAGAAGCAAGCAAGCTCTGCCATCAGCAAGAGTATATTCCAAGAGGAATAGCGCTAATAAAGTATATTTTCTGCTTACCAGAGTTGAAAAAATTCAGCACAATATGTCCATCTTCAGCCTTAGTAGCAGTGGGGGTTTCACTGAGGATGCTTGGTTGTCTCCCAGATGTTATTTTCCCTGCCCTGGGGCTGGACAGTCTCCACACTGGCAGCTCTTAAGAACAGGGCACCAGAATGGGAGCAATTGTAGCATGACTGCAGAGTCACTAGAGGAGAGGAAATGTGTGACATCAGCTAAAGGAAATGAGAAATAAAATAAGCTGTAGAGGAAAGACAACTAGCCACAGCAAAGGTCTGGAAAGTCCTTAAGGCTTTTTCCTCAGAGTATCTCTGCTTCTGATGATCCTGAAAGAGGGCAAAACTGGGATTTTCCTCTAAAGGCAGAATAGGAATCCACTCTTTGTCCCCAGTAAGATTTGAGATTAGACAACTATTTGGGGATCTTCCTCCGAAACAGATGAATGGCAGAAGAGCTTCCACTTAATAATTTCCAGGAAAGGAAGAGACAAGAAACTCATACATGGACAGGCTCATTCCCTAGCAGTCTCCTTCACACTTGTGTTGGAGCTAATTTAGGGATTCCACCATCCCAAGTCTCTCTTTATCTCAGGCATATTCAGCAGTGAGACACCACAGCAGGGCAGATCGTCACCTGTCCCATACACCATCACATTATGGCCACCATCACCTGTGGCAGCCTGAAGCTCACTCAGCATGGCGATGCTGATGGTGGGGTGCTCAGAGAGACACCACTGACAAGCAAAGCTGCACACATGTCCCAGCCAAGCCATAAATCCCAGGCTATAGCTCCCATGGCGATGATTAACCTGCCCTCCATGCGTTCCTCTGCTCTTACACCTGCACATAGCACAGATGTGAGCCTAGAGCAAAAACCTCACACCTGACACACCTACAGGAACCACAGCCCTGAGTCTGGTGCTTGGGGTCACTGTGAAACACACCACAACAGAGCCACAGAGTCCATCACCAGGACAAAGGGGTGTCCGAGCCTGCCACAAGGCTGCTGAGGAATGACAGGGGCCCAAGCAGCAGCAAAAGAGGCCAGCCTGCCCTGGAGTTCCTCTGGGAAGGCTGGGAAAAGCTCTCCTGGCTCTTCTAAGGAAATGCCCCCTATGGCAAACATTCCACAGAAGGTCCTGGCCATGTCCATGCCGTGGGGGCACCAGAAAACCCCATGGCATGGCTTCATGTCCTGGGAGCCACAGGGACAGGCTGAGGGTTGTGTGCCCTGAGCCTCACCACTGAGGACACCAGCCAAACTTCTCCAAGAGCAAGGAGCTGGCACAGACACTGGGACACTTTCAAGTCACACTTCTGTTGTTGGGCTGGTGAGCCCTGGCTCTGAGCTGGGATACGGCAATCTCCTCATCACTGAGGGAGATGGGGCACTGACAGAGGAGCCAAGGTGGACAGCAGCAGTGCTGCTCTGTGCTGGCTTTTGGCTCACCTGGCCTCAGGATTCCCAAGGTTATGGGCTACACAGTACCAGGGCAGCCAGCACCACGCCAGAACTCACCCACTGTCCGTGCCAATGCCTGGATGTCTCCAGCCAGGGGCAGGCAAAGCCCCAGCACCAGTGAGCTTCTTTGCCTGGATTGGCTCTTCCCTGGCTCTTCTCCAGAGCGTGCAGGTAGCCTTTCCCAGGGCCACTACAGAGGGAAACACCTGGCGTGCACTTCAGCACAGTGCTGATGCAGGTGTGCATCCAGGTGCCAGGCAGCCCCCAGGAGCCCCAGGTGAGCTCCAGCCAGGCTGGAGATGTGCAAGTGCTCTGCAAACTGCAGGACAATCCTGCTGCTCTGAACCCTGCTCAGGGAGAACTCCAAGACAACCAGAAGTCCATGGACACAACTGGCACAACAGCTGGACATGTCTGAGCTGCTGTGGGGTCACTCTAGTCCCCCACAACAACAGCACAGGGTGGCCAAGATGTTTGGGAGCCTCCTGAGCAGAGTGGAACCCCTGCAATGTGAGGGAGCCCCGTAGCAACTGCACCACATGGGATGGGAGCCTCAGCAGGGTGGGCTGCACGGGAGGCGGGCATGTGGAGCAAGGGACAGCCAGGCTCTGTTTCTGTCAGGCCACATCAGGGTGACCTGAGGCTCCAGCAGTGATGCTCCAGAGCTGTGCTGGGATGGAAGCTGCAGCCATCTCCTTCCTTCTGCCACCAGACATGCTCCCTCCTTTCCCCTTCCCATCAGCTGCTGTAAGGATGAAGGAGCCTGACCCTTCGTGGATGAGACAAAGCCCCAGCTCTGCCCTTTAAGCTGCTTCTGGGGGTTTAAACTTAAAACCAAAGAAGAGCATGCTACAGAGGTTGGCTGACAGCCAGCCCATGTCTCTGGGGAGAGCAGCCAGTGACGTCAGGGGCGAGGGGAGTGCTCGCAGGGGATGTAGCAACACTTAACAAATCTTGGCTTACTGTCCTGCCGCAGCCCAGCCCTTAGAGGAAATGAAAGCCTAGGGGGTTTTGGGCTGGGGAGGAACCTTCAGAAGTCTTCATCCTTCCTCTGCTCAGCCCTGCAGCATGGCCATTTTGCATCAGCAGGTTCCTTTGCCCCCATACAATGCCCACAGCCAGCTCCTCCCTTTTACTACCTTCCCACCTGGGGACCCTCTTTTCCTGCTCTCCTGGCCCTGCTGCCAATTTCTGAGCGTGTAACTTTGAATCCAATATTAAGATGCATTTCGCCAGTGGAGACTAGGCTTGTTCAGCACTCCTGGCAGTCTGACTGCCCTGTGCTTGACACTGTTTCTCGCTCTTTCTGCCCAGGGAGTGCACACACTGGCTGACAGCTCTGACGGCCATGCAAAGCTGAGTTGAGAAAAAAACCAATCTTGAATATGCCTTTACTTTCATCAAGCCAACTTGCAACCTAATAAAAAATAAATAAACTTCTTTTACTCTTATTCCCATAGATGCTGTTAAGGAGCACTAATAGTCCTTCAGGATGCTGTAAGTTCTGGATCCCAGAGCAGCTGTTCCAGATTCCACTGTCTGGCGATAACCCCACACAGTCTGACTGGTGGGCAGTGGCTGTTCCCCATGGGTGTGGCACCCAGCAGCATTCTCATGGCAGCACATACTGCCATGGCAGATGCCCAGTGCCTCCTGTAAGCACCACCTGCCTCTGGCACGCATCCCTGGGGTCGTTTCCTTCTTAGATGGAGCACATTAGCAACACACTCGCTTTGGATAACCACATGTAAATTTTGGAGGGATCAGAAACTCTTGGTTTTATAAGCAAATATCCAGAGATTTCTTCCCAAGAGCAAGCTACACTGCATTGGCAGAGAAGAGCTCTCCAAGGAACGCAAATGGAGGAGCAGCATTTCAGCTGACGGGTCTGTGACTGCCCTGTCAGTGACACAAGCAGCAAACAAGGACAAGATGAAATACCAACATGGAGCTTGTGACAGCACCAGCCACTGGCACACAGATGAGCTTGGTCCCTTCTGGTTCCAGTCCCCAGGACACGTTCTTGAGTGCCAGGATGGCTCTTTGAAAAAGCATGAAGTTCTTTTGGAGTCACAGCACGTGCTGAGCTGGTGCTGAGTGTTACTGTCTGAGTTCCCACTACTCATGTAACACTCTGCAAAATTTTCTTTTGCTTGTTGCAGGAAAGAAATACTAAATAAACTCAGCTTCCCCCGTCATGAGCACTTCAGCAGTGTGCCCCCACCTTGTTACCAACCCTGCAGGAATGTGCCCTGGAGCTGGGCTTGCCCAGCAGGAAAACACACCAACCCATCGGCCAGAATCCACTCCTGGGTTCCCTCTGGCAGTTGTCAAGGCAGGGCATGGCTTCTGCTGCTGGCTGTGCCACAAGGATTGCCCAGACTGGCAGAGAATGTCACTGCTGGTAGCTGGACAGCCTCACCAGCAGTGGGTGAGGCAGGGAGCAGGGCAGCCTCCAGTTGGTTTTGGTTCCCAAGCGCAGCCCTGCTGCACTGGGCATAGGGGTGAGTCCATGGGCCATCGAGTCAGGATTTGTGTGCTACAGCCCCAGGCTGTCACAGCTCTGCTGAGGGCAAAAGCCATGTCCTGCCTGAGCTGCCACAGCTGGGACACTGCTCCTGCTGCTCCCAACTGCAGCGAGACACCTCCTGCCACAGCTGCTAGCCCTCTGCCCCATCTGCCTGCCCAGCCTGGGCAGGGGCTGTGTGCGAGTGGGATGAGGGACCTGGCCTCTTCGAGAGGCTTCAAGCATTGCCTCCTCTTCCTCACAGGAGGAAGGTCCAGGCAGGGCTCCTCACCTTGCTTCACAGTGTCCAAGCAAAGCCAGGGTCATTGTCACTCAGGGGTGGAATGGGACCTGGGTGAGAGCAGTTCCACAGCCCCAAAGGCACCAGCAGCACCCACCTGACTCATGCTGTCACAATGCACCTCATCCCTGCTTGCTGGGCATGCAGAACAAGGAGTGTCTTCCCACCCCCAGGTTGGGAAGATGAAGATGTCTCTCAAGCCCTTGCCCCTGTCTGAGATGCCATGGCTCAGAGATCCATAGGGGATGTTGAGCCAGCCTGTGTCCTGAGTTACTCAGACACAGAAGGAGCTTGTGGAGCTTGAGGAGGGAGGCTTGAGAGAGCAAGCAGAAGGGAAAGGAGTGTCTTACCTTGGGGTCACAGAACCCCTGCTCCAGCTCAGCCACAGACTCCAGCCTGCCGGGTCCCTGCCGCAAGTGGAGACACCAGCAGGGCCGAGCCGTCAGCGTGCTCCTGCCTGGGAAGAGGCTCCACCAGGAAAGAGGGCGTCGTGCTGGCTCCCAGGTGAGTGACTCACTTCCCTCTTGGCACTTGTGACATGCTTAGCCGTGCCCTGGCTGCACCCTGGAGCTTGACACCAGTTCCTGTGGTCCTTCCTTGGGCAGGCAGTGGAAGGGAAGCAGTGGTTGAAGTTCTATTCATGGTGAGGGGCTTGTCACACTCCTGTGGCACCTGGTGCCTCACAGGCCAGAGATGGGGTAGCCCAGCCCTGGAGCAGCTCCAGGTCAGGAGCACTCCCTGGTAGGGCCAGGGGCACAGAGGTGGTCCCAGGTCAGCAAGGGGGGGGCAAGAGCCCTCTCCAGATGTGTCCTCTGGGCTCCTCATTTCCTTCCAGATCCCAGGGTTCAGGAGGCAGAACAGTGAATGCTTGTTCCAAGGCTTCCATGATAGGTGGAGATTAATCTGCAAAGTGCCAGGAAGGGCACTGCTCTGCTGTGGGAGTCCCCATATCAGAAAACATCAGCCAGAAAATATTCCAGGCTGTGGCAGCTCGTTCCTGTACCCCTTCTGCAGCACTATAAACCCCCCTTGGTCCTTGTGCTCCTTCAGCCTGGGAAGAAAGGGTGGTCAGGCACATGGGGGACCCACTCCATTCTGCTTCCGTTGGCACTGCTCTGCCCAGGTTCCACGTGGGGTTTCCTCAGACATATTCTGTGGCACTGGCATTGCTCAGGTCATGGGCACAACATCAGCCTGAGTCACTCACGTTATAACAAGAAATCACACGTGTTTCTGTCTGCTCCCTTTAGGCCTCGTGGGTTGTTTAACAAGGAAATGTTGTTGGGGTTTCTTTGTTGGTAAGAATTGGCTCTGATAGTGGCAGGAAAGGGAATGTGAGGCTTCTAAGACAGTCCTGAAGGGCAAGACAGTCACAATTCATAGGTGCACAAAGCACTGCTGCCAGAAGGAACTGGCTGGCTGCACACCCTGGAGCTCCCCAGACACCCAACTGCAGAGCTCCAGCAAACATCCCAACTTCCCAACCAAACAACCAAGCTGCACCAGTTTAACTATGGCCTTTCCCAGCAGAGAAGGTTGCCAGCCAGGCTGTGAATTAAGGCAGCCAGGCTCTGCCAGGAGCACAGCCAGAGAATGAGAACGGTTAATGTCTCCTTTGCATCAGGCTGGTGACACTGCACTTGGAACAGCTTCGGCAGCTTAAAAGGGATGTGGAGAACTGGAAAGGCAGAGAGCTGGCACCACAGTCTGAGCTTAGGGCACAGGTTGGAACAGCCCTGAGGTAGAGGGACCATCTGATCACTGCCTGCAGCTGCTGGAAGTGAAGTTGCAGAGGACAGGCATGAACTCTTCTTAGTAGTGACAAAATGGTGTGACAATGGGTAACAGCCACAAACCAAGATGCAGGACAGTCAGGATGGATGTCCGTGAAATATTGTCACTACAAGGAGTGTTCATCCCTGGGAGAGAAAGACAGAGAGGCCAGGGATCTTGTCCTCATGCTTGCCTAGATAAAGCCCCAGCTAATCTCCTCGTACCATTAGTGACAGCCCCACCTCAAACACAAGGTCAAATTAAAGACCTACAGAGGTCCTTCCCCAAAACACTCCAGTTCTGTGACTTGAACTGCAACAATCACGCTGGCAGTGTTATTTTCCTTTCCAGGTGCCCATCCTGTAATCAAAACACACTCCTGAAAGTCTGTTCCACCCCGAAAAACTGCTGTAAGAGTGCCCACAGAGTTTATCCTAGATCATCCCAGAAAGGGAATGTGAATGCAGCAGGCAGCCAGGGAGGCCAGGGAGGCCAGCAATGCCTCCCAGAGCCCATTTAACGGCTCTGAATGAGCTGCAGCAGAGCTCTGCTACAAAGACCTAATTGCCCCAAGGTAGGTATCCCAAAAGTTCAAAGCCCTCCAGCTGGTGTGAAAGGGAGGCTTCCTCACAGGAAGGCTGCTGAGACTCAACAGTGAAGCAGGCAGCTCAACTACATCCCAGATCAAAATGTGCACGGCAGCCACTGCAGCGCTGAGATCCGAGAGGGATCCCAGCCTAAAGGAGCAGCACCTCCAAAACATCTTCCCCTTCTGTGCACAACACGAAACCAGGGCTGACAGTTGCACCTGCCAAAGAGCACAAGGAGGTAACCCAGATGGGAAGGCAGGGGAGCCTCATCAGCAGGATGTACTGCCAGGAGTTCTGGAAAGCAAACCTGGGGAAGTTTCCAACCCAGCCAGTGCAGTCCTACACAGGGCCAGGCTGAGCACGCTGTGCCGGGGCACAACACAGGGGACAATGCCCCTTTTCTGCTGGTGAGCTGTAAAATCTTAGAATATCCTGAGTTGGAAGGGGCCATTGAGTCCAACTCCAGGCCCTGCCCAGGACACTCCAGCAATCCCACCCTGTTCCCTGAGAGCACTGTCCAAACACTCCTGGAACTCTGGCAGCCTTGGAGCTGTAAACCCTTCCCTGGGGAGCCTGTTCAGTGCCTGACACCTTCTGGGGCAAGAACCTTTTCCTGATATCCAACTTAAACCCATCCCAATATAACTGCATGCCTTCCCTCAGGCTGAGGGAATCCTAGGAATGTAGAACTCAGCTACTAGAGCAGGGGAGGTCTGGCTCTCACTGCAGTTTGCAAGAGGAAAAGGAAGACAAGACACCTGATCTCTGTAGCTAACACACAGCTATCGCCCAATTGTTTCTCAGGGAAACGTCCTACATTAAGGCCAACCTCTCACAGTTTCTCTCCAGTTTCAGTTGTTTTAAGACAAAGACTAGCAAAAGAAACTCATCTGGAAGGTGAGGAAAGCACAAACCATTGATCTCTCCCACCTGCGTCCCTTCCCCCAGCACATCACTGGCTGCAGCCAATCCCCAAAACTAGTTACACCCTGAAATACAAATGGTATACAGTGAAAGAGCTGTTCCTGTCCAGGGAAAAGGGGTTGATGGTGAATTCAGATCACATCACTGTGTTTGCCAAACTAAGATAAATGTTAAGTAGTGTCTTGGGGTGACTCT
>VZTD01002910.1:0-16101 GCA_013397725.1 Rhagologus leucostigma
GCCCTGTGGCCCCACAGCAGCCCAGCTCTGCCACCCCTTACCCCATTTCCCTTGACAAAGAGTCTTTAATGAAATCCAAGGAAACTTCAGCCCCTGCGTGCTCTGAAAGGAGCTGGAATATCCCTCAGCTCATCCCTTTAGGGCGTTTCTGCTCCCTGTCCACACAAAAGTGTTCTCAGAGCAGCACAAAGGACTTGCCTGGGTCACTCCTGTTCCCTGAGCAGGACTTTGGGCTCCGTTGGAATACGGAGCTGCCAGTGTTGGCACAGGGAGAGCAGCCCAGGAGTGGCTCTGAACAGCCGGGAATTAACGCAGGAACAATCCCATCCTGCAGGTCTGGGTCATCCCCCGCCCCCACCAGGGGTGAGGGACAATTGGCCACAGGCCTGTAACACAAATCGCTACAAAAGGCACGTTTTGTGACATTCAGACCTGATTTCCCTGGGGATCTGGGGGTGCCCTCATCCTTCCGAGCGCTGGGCTTGGCAATTGTGATTTAAACCCGGGGGGCAGCGCAGGAGGGTTTGCTTTGGCTGCTGCTGCAGTTACAGTGTGGCAGAAATGGCTCAAAGTGTCCCTGCTCATTCCAGAACTGATTCCCACAGCAGCTCTCTCTGGGAAAGGAACTCACCGATGATTTGGGGTGAAGGGAGAGCAGAGGAGACGCGTGGGGTGGGTGGAACAGGCAGTGCCTCCAACCTCCTCCTTCCCTGCTGCCTAAACCAGACATTTCTGCTCAAAGCCAGGATTTTGGAGCAGTCACGGGCTCAGCTTTCACCCTTTCTCCCCTCCCTTCCTTCCTCCCTGCCCTCTTCCCCCACTCCCACCAAATGCAGCTTCCGAAGGCCTGAAATGGGAAATTCATCAGGCCCAGCTTGTTCTTGCAGGCGGGGAGAAGGTCCCGGCACATTTTTATCTCCCACCACTGTCAGATCCATTTTCATCCTTCCCATTTTCCTCTCCCAGCTCCGTGCAGTGATTCCCCTCCCACCCACCTGCTGCACACACAAACAATTCCTTGTCACCACAGTGTCACCAGCTCCTCGTGGAACACACATTTAATGTCTCATGGCAGAAATTTCCAGCTTCAGTAGAGCCTTCAGTGCCACAGGACGGGCTTTGCAGATGTTTTTTCCAGTCAAACCCACAGCATTTATCAAAACAAACGTGTTTCCATCCTTGTTTCTGCACAATTTAGCCCCTGGAATTGCTAACCCTGGGAGAAGGGTTGATTTTACTTCCCTCCTGCAGAGCTGGGTGATTTCACCAAGCATCTTTGTACTTTTTCCCTGGAAATGCAGCAGGTACCAGCACTCGTATGGAAAATTCCCCCTCTCTGCAAGGCAGAGCTGCCCCGGGCTCAGCAGGGACCTGCTCAGAGGGGGCTGGCGGCCCCAAAGGGGGTTTGGGAATGGGCACTGCCTGTCCCGAGAGGGAATTTCCTTCCCTGGAGGGGAGCTGGGCCCTGCAGCTGCCCCTGGCTGGACTGTGCCTCCCTCCCTCCCTCCCTGGGGGATTGTTTTCAGCACTTTGTTGCAATTTATCTGAAAAATACAATCCCGGAAGGGTTTGGGTTGGAGGGGACCCAAAGCCCATCCAGTGCCACCCCTGCCATGGGCAGGGACACCTTCCACTGCCCCAGGCTGCTCCAAGCCCCGTCCAACCCGGCCGTTGACACTGCCAGGGATCCAGGGGCATTCAGAAGATGTCTTTTAGTGAACAAACACCACCCTTTATCCCCAAAACCTTGCTCACACTGGGAATTATGAGCCCCTGGCACCCCATGAAACTCCAAACCTGGAATCTGCAGCCCCCCACGAGGAGTTTATCTTTAAAGAAAGGGTTTAGATCTGCTGGGGGAGGGGAAGATGTTTATTGAAAATAAGTTGGGTCAACCTCAAAGGAACTCTGCCTTTAGATACAGGAGAACGTGTTTATTCCCTGGGCCTGATCTGAAGATTCCTTTGTTTCTGTTTTGAGGAGGAGTGGCAGAACCCTTCAGTGGGAGGATGCTGCTGCTCCTTGTTTTCCACCTACACGGAATTATCTGTACGTGCGTTTCTGTGAGGTCTGGAAATGCTGCGATAAACAGCAAAATTCATTTTGATCCCTGTCACAGCCGAGCAGCTCCAAGGCTGCCGAGGCAGAGGGGGATGCACCACTGGAAATGCATTTCCAGAAAGGGTTCATTTGCACTGAAAAAAACCATAAAATACATATTTAAAGGAGGTGAGCTGGAAGAGTTCACAGGAGATCAGAGCAGGACAAAGAGCAAATATTCCTGCAGGGGAGGGGTGGGCAGGCGGGGTTTCTGATGGTGTTTTTATTTATAATCACACTTCAAAGCATCGGGCTCTCGCTGTAAGGAGTAAATAATGAATGGGGATATTTTTAACCTCCTACACAGACTCTGTGTTTCATCCACGAGAGGTCTGGCAGCAGACAGAGCATTAATGGAGCTGCCTGGCTGCTGGGATAACGAGAGCAGCCCAAAGATCTCTGTTTACTCCGGGGGACCCAAAGCACACCCTGGGCAGGAGAGAAGCACAATTGTGGAGTTAATGTGGAGATCAAACCCTGGTGAACTCTGTGGGGGCAGGCTGAGAGAGCTGGGGGTGCTCACCTGGGGAAGAGAAGGCTCCAGGGAGAGCTCAGAGCCCCTTCCAGAGCCTGAAAGGGCTCCAGGAGGGGCCTGGGACAAGGGATGGAGGGACAGGACACAGGGAATGGCTTCCCACTGCCAGAGGGCAGGGATGGATGGGATATTGGGAAGGAATTGTTCCCTGTGAGGGTGGGCAGGCCCTGGCACAGGGTGCCCAGAGCAGCTGTGGCTGCCCCTGGATCCCTGGCAGTGTCCAAGGACAGGCTGGACAGGGCTTGGAGCAGCCTGGGACAGTGGAAGGTGTCCCTGCCCACAGGAGGAGTTTGGAACTGGATGGGCTTTGAGGTCCCTTCCACCCCAACCCATTCTGGGATTCCATGATTTCATGAGCCTGGCATTGAGTCCTGTCCACTTCAAGGTGGTTTTTTTCTGTCTTAGTAATCCCCTATTCCCTCTCAAAGTGAAGAACCGAAGAGAATTCCTTGGAAAAATCAAAGCAGCCTTGGCAGTGCTGCAAACTCTCTGATTTATCAGCAGGAGCAGGGAGCTTTAATCAGAGAAATTCCATAGCCAAAGGTTTGATTTCTAATCCCAGCACCTGCCCCAAGGCCGAACCCAAAGGTCATGGCAGGGCGAAGCCTTTTCCAGGGAAAACTGCAGAGCTCCGGATCAAAAGCAGCTGATGGGGCTGTGATAACTGAGGACTCCCAAAATGCTGCCAACACCTCAGAGGAGATTTTTAAAGAACATTGTTCAGGAAGGGTTTGTTGGTGGATCACATTCCTGATTAAAGGAATCCCTTTGATCTCCTGCTGTGGCTCAGAGCACCTGCCTGAAGCTGCTCCCTGGCTGGTCCTGGTGGGGCAGTGAGGCAGGAAAACCCCGCGGGGGGTTCTGCTTTCCACAGGGATCGATCCTGGAGTTACAGGAGACCATGGAAGTGCTGGAGACAGGCAAAGGAACAAATCCTGTGCAAGAAAATCATAAATCTGGAATTACTTTCTTTCAATATTTTTTTCTGCCATCCTCATTTTCTCGATTCCTGTGTTAAACAGCCCTGGAGCTGGTTTGGGTGGAAAGGGACCTTAGGGATTGTCCCAATCCAGCCCTCTGCCATGGGCAGGGCCCCTTCACCGGACCAAGTTGCTCAGAGCCCCATCCAGCCCGGCCTTGCAGGAAAGTTTGATCCCAGTGAAAGTTTGTATTGTTTTTAATTTTATTATTTGTTGTTATTGATCCCTTCCTGGCCTGGCACAAAGGCTCAAACCTCTCCAGGGTCTGGCAGTGCAGGAGGCTCTCCCCCCTTGGCACAGCCTGAAAATCCACATCCTTCCAAAGCAATGAGTGAACCATTTGCAGCTTTGGGTTCATCTGGTGCCAGCATCCCTGACTGGAGCATCCCTGCCCCAGAGCTCCCTGGAGGGGCTGGGTTTGGGGATAATTGCAAGGACCACAGGACCACATTGCACTGAAGGTTAATTTTTGACAGGTTAGCTGCTCCTGAACAGAGCACACCACTGATGGGGAAATGCAGCCTCAGTTTCCCAGTTCTGGCTCATTTCAGGAGCCCTGAATTGCTGCCGTTCTCCTGCTTCACAAAGCACCTCACAAGCTGGGCTGGAACGGGGCCCCCCTTTTGTCGTGCCACTTTTCCCTGCCCTGGTTCATCTTTGCGGTGTTTAGGGGACGTTGAACAAAAGCCCGAGGTTCCTTCTAGATTTCCCTTTCTGTCATATCCCTGGATCTGTGTGCTTTGGAGCTGATCTGAAAGCATCAGCCCCGGGGCAGCTCTTTCTTTACTCGCACAAGTAGAACAAGTGTGTCACAAACAGGCTCCTGCCATCCTCCCGCCGCCCTCAGCGGTGCTGAACGGGAACCAGCCGGGGACAGAGGGAAAAATGACATCCTCGCAGTGCGGGGCTGCCGCGCACCCCCGAGGTTAAACCCGGGCAGGCAGCACCTCCACACCCACTTGTGTCTGTCCTAACAGCACGGGAGGGGGTTTGGAGATGGGATATGGGAAATGCACCCAGTGTGGGAAATGCACTGAATATGGGAAATACATCCAATATGGGAAATGCATCCAGTATGGGAAATGCATCCAGTGTGGGAAATACATCCAGTGTGGGAAATACATTCACAGCTTCCAGAAAGTGGAACCCGCTGGATTCATTTCTCCCTGGCCAGAATAAAAAGGGAATTAAACCTTAATGGTTTATTTGGGACCCTCTCTCTGTGGGCGCCTCTGCAGACCAGAGGTTTTCATGTGTACACTGGTGACCTACCGGGGGGGCCTTAGAAAGCCTTAATTAAAAAAACTTAATTAAAAAAGGGTTCATTGGGAAAGGAAGAAGAGGCAATAATATGAGGAAAGTCTGTGGGCCTGGGTAATCTGTGTCTTTATGTCCATCAGCTTGGAATGGCAGGGAATTCCGTGCCTTGAAGGACAGCCAGTGTGACTGACGGTGCCCATGGGTTGGGAGTGACAGGAACTGCTGCTCCCAGCACCTGGAAATGGATCATTAGTGGGGCAGGTGAAGGGCAGGAAACTTTTGCTTAAACCCTGGGGCAGCTCTGTGCTCTTATCACAGAAGTGTCAGTGCCTGCTCAGCTGGGGTGAGCCATTCTTGTTTTCCACTTCAGCCAGGTCTGAGCTCGACCCCCTGGCTTTGGCAGATGCAAACCTCAGGGCAGGGTGTGAAACAATGCCCTGATTTCTTCAGCCTCAGGAAATCCCTGAGGTGCAGAATCTGCTCCTCATTGTCCCTGCCCATTTGTGTCTCCCCTGGATTTGCCTCACCTGCTTCAGCCACCTCTTCCAAGGCTCCAGCTGTGCTCCAGCTGAGATTCCCTCTCTGTCAGAGCTGCAGAGCTCCTTGTCCCATCCACAGTGACCTGTTTGGATTCATTTCACAGCACAGAGCTCGTTTTATATCTCTGCACTGTCTGTGGGGTGAGTTCCCAGTTCCCTGGGATGGCACTGCCTGGCTGAGGTGACAGCGTTAGTGAGACTCTGACAATAACAACTCCATTTCTAGTACAGTATGGAAACGTTCCAATCCAAACAACAATAAAAATAAAAACCATCTCGTGGGCATCAGCATCCAACCACATTTCTCCAGCCACAGACAACAAACTCTGTGTACTTTGGCTGCCTCACAGAGCAGTGGCTCTTCTCACTCAGCAAAGTGACACTCCTCTCCTAATGTTTAAATAATTCTAACACAGGGGGTTATTTAGATTCAAAATAAATAATTGGGCTTGGAAGGCTCATGTCCAAATGCTTGCCTTGCTTTGGGCTTCCTCCCTGCATCTGGTGAGAGGCAGACAGGGAATCGTGATGGATTTAACTGAGATTTATCTCCCCGTGCTTTGTTTGTGTGCCCTGAGCTGAAGGGCTCGGAGCTGTGCTGGGGAGGGCACGGGGAGGCTGGAGGAGAGAGGAATTGGCTTTCAAAGCTCAGGCTGATGTCCCAACCATCGGAGCATCGTTCTGAGTCACTCTGCACCCCATCCCTCGTTAGAGCAGTGACAGCAGAGCCTCCTCTCCCTGAGCAAAGGCAGGAGGGAGGATGAGCCGCTCCAGCCCTTCCTGGGAGCAGCACCGTGAAGTGCCTTGGCTGATTAATGCTGGATGAGGCCCTGGATCCTGTTTCCCACACAGAGACTGGCTCAGGCTCTGCTCACTGCATCCCGGAATCGACAAAGGCAGCTGAGACCGAATTACAAAGTTATTCTGGTTAAAGAGAAAGCTGGTTAAAGAGAAACGAGAACTGCAGGGGAGCAGTTGCAGCATTCACTGGGAACACAAAAAAGCTCTTCTGAAACGCCTGTGGTTTTGTCCAAATTAGTCCGCGAAAGCTGCCACTTCCAGGGGCCCTTAAAGGACCTGGATGCTCTGATCGTTCCTGCAGTGGGAGCTGGATCCTGATCCTGGGGTTAACAAAGCATCGGGCTGGGAAACGGGGATGATCAGCTCCCCCTGCTTCTGATGGCAGTGGCTGCATTTCTCCATTTTCCCTAGGATTTGACCTCACTGGGATGCAAAAATGAGTGAAGTTGGCGCTAGTGGAACAGCAGATGAGAGGTGTGAGAGATCAAGTTCTCAGAGCAAAAGGACTTTTGCTGTTACCACCCCTGGGAAAAGAGGTGCTTTGGGGCCCGGATCTCACATCAGAGATTTCAGGGCTGGTTTGTGTTTACTGACTGGGATTGTGTGCGGCACAAACAGCAGCAGCTTCTTCATATTCCATTTCAGCTGCTCTGCTCTCTGATCTTTAAAGCAGCCCTGGAAATGTCTCATGGACTGGAGGCTCTTTCCTGATCGAGGAACGAGTAAAGCGAAGCGTGGCAGAGTGGGAGCACGGCCCGAACAAGGGCTGTGTCAATGGCCAGGAATTTGTGAGCCAAGTGGAGTGGCCTCAAGGACTCAGACAAGTGGAATGAGGCAGATTCGTGAACAACCCCAGGAAAACAGAGGCTCCTGTGGAGACTGAGCTGCTGTTTGTGTTCTGGGGAGGAAGAAGAGTTCAGGACAGCCTTGGGCTGAGCTCAGCCCGGACCAGGACGGACAAGGGCAGGGGGCTGTTGCTAATTTCCAGCTGAGGGTCTGGCAGGTTGGTGGGGAGAGTCACAAACTGCAGGGAGCTCTGCAGGACCCTTCGCTGTGTCCTGTGTGCAGCTGAGGAAGGACAACCCGGAGTGCCACAGCAGCCCTGGTGGAATGTGCAGCATCTGGGATCTCGTGAGGGAGACAGATGAGGATTGCAAAGGATTTGAAGTGCTGGGAACGTCTCTGTAGGGTCACTGTGTTCTTTTTGGACAACTTACAGCGAGGAGGAGGGGAAAAGAGCATTTGGAAAGAGAAGTTACCAGAAAGAGCCATCAAGTCAGGGAGGGCAGAACCTCCAATGCTCGAAATGTTTCAGAAACGTTTGACAAACATTTGTCTCAAGTTGTTTTCTCCTACTGGATGCTGCTTGGACAGGGGGGTGGAGCAGGGGATTGCCTGAGTTTAGCTCTGTTTTCCAGGACTTTGTGACTCTTGTTGAGCTCCCCCAAACCTTCTGCATTGTGATGAGGGTCAGGAAGGCTCCGCACAGTGAGCAGCACCTACAGAGCTTTGGATTGAAAATGTCACTTCCTGTGACAGCAGAGTGAAAGTGTCACAGGGCAGCTGGGATGGGTGGGAGAACTGATGACCCCAAAGGGCTTCGTGGAACCCTGATCTGACACCAGTACCCGAAAATACCCAGGTGGAAGAAGGGTTCCGACGGACAGCACAGGCAGACTTTGGGCCCTACTGATTTGTCCTGATTTAGGGGCGTTTTGCAGGTGTTTCATGAGAAAACAAATTTCAGTTCAGGTGTGTGCTCCCATGAAGGGCACCAGGTAACCCCCAGAGGAACAAACAGGAGGGAAAGCAAAACTGCAGGAATTCTGTTTGCAGCAACTCCAAAACACAAAGTCTGAGGCTTGTGATGTGGTGAAACCCCGCAGGTTGTGTTACAGGGCAGGGCTGGAATCCCTGAGCTCTCCAAGCCCAGCCCAGCCCTCCCTCTGCCCTGGGAATTGTTCGGTGGCTCTGCAGCCGGAGAGGGACAGGGTCTGGGCAGGGGCCAGCAGGGACAGAGGGACATCACTCAGACGGGGGACACTCTGTCCCAGGTGAGGGGGGTAAAACCAGACCGGAGGAGGTCTCAGCAAACCCAGGAAAAGCGAGGCCGTGAACCCAGGACGGCAGAAAGGAGAGAAAGAACTGAAAAGGGTTGGCTAAAGGGGAAAGAGAAGGGATTGCTGCATGAAAACACTGGGAGAAGGGCGGTGACCCCGCCTGGGCAGGTGCTGCAGTTCAGCCTTGCAGGTGCGATGTGCAGGTTCAGCTGTCCCCGGGGGAACCAGGGAACAGGGGGAAGAGAGGGAACACGGGGAACAGAGGGAATAATGGGAACATGGGGAATATGGGGAATATGGGGAACAAGGGGAACACGGGGAACAGGGGGAAGAGAGGGAACACGGGGAACGCGGGGAATGTGGGGAACGCAGAGAACACAGGAACATGGGGAACACGGGGAACACGGGGAACACAGGCTTCCCCCTGCCCTGCTCCTGGTTTAGCCCCTCCGTGCTCTCCTGCACTCGAGGGCTGTGTTCAGTGCCCTCCTCCAGGATCCTGGCAGGCTCCAGGGATAAGTGGGAATGACTGCAGGCTCCAGGCAGCCCCGGGCTCTCATGTTGCCACTTCTGTGACATCTCCTCTGGGAGCTCCCTAGGCACTGGGGAGCGTGGCATCATGTGCATTGCCTGTAGCTAAATCCATGGATTTGCTGTCGGTTCTTGTAGCTTAACCTGGGGAATGGATGCTGGTTAAGAGCCTTTGTGTTACTGGCCCAATTTCTGGCCACAGCTCCCTGGGATCTGCTGGTGCAGGCCCTGAACTCCACTGGGCACCGACTCTGCTTCAGCTGAAAAGGAATAATTGTCACAGTTCCCCAGGTGATTATCCCACCCTGCCGAAATCAAAGGGATATCTGAGTATTCCCCTGCCTGTGGGGAAAACAGGAACGGGCTTAGGCAGAAGAGGGAAGGTTTAGATTAGAAATTAGGAAGAAATTCTTTACTACAGGGCTGATGAGGCCCTGGCACAGAGAGGTGAGGACTCTCCATCCCTGGCAGTGTCCAAGGCCAGGCTGCACGGGGCATGGAGCACCTTGGAACAGTGGGAGGTGTCCCTGCCCATGGCAGGGGTGGCACTGGATGGGCTTTAAGATCCTTTCCAACCCAAACTATTCTGAGATTCTGGGATTCCAGGTGTTGCCAGCCTGGTCTGCAATTCCCCAGACCTGCACAAGCAGCTGGAGCAGGAGCTGTGGGGCTGCTGCTTCCTCAGCCAGTCTGGGTGATCCTTTCCTTCCAGCTGAGGTAACTTAAAAGCATTTTTACATTAGAGGAGACTCTATTTTTGCATTTACCAGATCCCCCCGACAGCCTCCACAGCACTGAAAAAATGGGTCTGACACTTTCAGGGGGACCAAGAGTTTGCTGTTCCTTCCAGACTGGCATGAAGGATTCCTCACTTCTGAGAATCATCCTGGCTGTTGCTGTAACACTTCCATGTTGTCGCTGCCACCTTTCCCGAGAGGCTCCCAGCACAGCCTGGCTCGGCCCTGCTCCGTTTTGGAGGCTCTCTCTCACTTTCGCTCCTCTCCCTTCCCTCCCCCCTTCTGCCCTGCCTTTAATGAATGACTTGTTGTGTAAATTCAGTCTTCTGTGTTTATTTTAATTTGCCTGGTCCTGATTAAGGAACAAGCCCTCAGCTCCAACTCCTGGCATTTACTGGGAAGCTCTTCTGAGCCAAGCTCTTAACCCCATCTTCTCAAAGGAATTCAGGGATGTCCGGGCCGCTTCTTTTGCAGTGTCCAACTCAAAGCTCTCTTCAGGGACCTGGTTCTGGAGAGTGAGAGTGCAGTCACTGCTGAAAATGCCTGCGTGTTTCCAGCCAGACACACTCAGATTCCCGGGCGCCGGCCTAATTCTTCAAACAGGCTCCAAATTTCCGTGGAGGAAGTGCTTATTCCTAACTCAGTATCACATCTAGGATTAAAAGCAACAGCTCTCTGTTTGTGTAGAGATCAGAGCAGGCAGCAGCCTGGGAGTGATGCAAGCAAAGGGAGAATTTCTCTTGCAGGCATTGGAGACCTGGGAGAATTCTGTCATCAATTAAAATGCAGCAGAACGCTGCAGCCCTTAATGCTGAGGATCTCAGATGTTTTAGTTAATGGAGATGATTTATCTCTCACACCTGCACTGGCAGTTCTGGTAGGCAGTGGGGGACAGGCATTTAAAGGTATCATTGCCTATTTTTCCTCGTGTACCACTAAAAGCATTTCCTGCTCACAGCACAGCAAAGGTGGATCCTTTCGGCCTGTGCCCCTCTGTTGTCCACCAAACACTGAAGAACCCATCTTCCTTCTGCCTGGAAATCCCCTGCTCTCGTTATTGGAGCCTTTAGCACAGGAATTCAGCCGTTCCATCCTCTCTTCCTTTGGAGTCCCTGGAGCTCTGAGCCGTAAACTCTCCAGCAGGTTCCACAGGCTCTGCAGCAACGCTCGCTGGGCTTGGGATGCAGGATCCAACTGCTGGAATGTGGGACAGGCTGGCAAAACCTCTGTGCTTGTGTGGGGGAATCAGGAGGGCAGCAGGGCCTGTGAGAGCCACCCAGGGATCCCAAGGAGCCGCGTCACCACCAGGTCCCTGTGGGGCAGGGTTTGGAAGTGCAGAAGGGGCAGGGTTTGGAGATCAGGACTCTGCCCGGCACAGCCCCACCTCAGCAGAGCCGTTCTGTCCCCATGGGTCACCCCAAACCTGTCACCGCAGGAGGTGAGGATCCACGGACCCACTGGAGAGCCAGAGTCCTGCTTTGGTGTGGCTGCTCCCAGAGCCCTGCGCTCTCCCCCTGCCCCAGCTGGTTCTTCGTGCCCGAGATAAATGTTCCTGACTCTGCCACCCTCTGGCCACTGCCACCCTCTGGCTCTGCGGAGGGCGGGAGCTGTGGCTGCTGAACCTCACCTTCTGTCTGTGACAGCAGCCAGCTGGCTCAGCCCTCGGCCTGCCACCCTCCAGACCGGGAAAGTGAGGGCTCAGGTTCCCCGGAGAAGCCCTGTCCTGCCCATCCTGCTCCTCAGTGGGAAGCAGCACCGCTTGATGAAGCCAGCCCCAATTTTAAGCACAGGCAGTGGCTGAATTCACCTGTAGGAGCCAATGTAGGTCACACTCGCACCGGCAGCAGCAGCAGCTTCCCTGTCCCGTGGCACCGCGCACCGCGTGGCCCTTTAGCCCCCACGCCGGTGGCCCACACCCCTGCTGCTGCAGGGACGGGTGATTTGGGGCACATTCCCACGTTCCTATAGGAAACAGAGGCCATAACCCCCCAGGCTGTGGCTGTGAGTGGCTCTGAGACCTTTCAGGCTCGTGCTCAGCTGGGCAGGACCCGTTCCCCAGCACATCCTTGTCCCTGCCGGCACAGCCGTGTCCCTGCCGGCACACATCACGTCCCACAAGCGCTAAGAGCTGCACGCTCCCGCCCGGCACACGCCGGGCCCCCGGGAGCCCCCGGGGCGGTGCAAGCGGCTGTGACCCGCATGGAGCCCTCCAGACAAGCCCAGCAACCCGAGCCGCTCCCTGCCGGCGCCGGGCCGAGCAGGAGCTTGATGCACGCATCTCTGTGGGGTGTTTATTTACCCCTGAGACACCCGAGGTGTGAGGCTGGTGCCCAGCCGAGGCCGCTGAGCTCCCCCAGCCTGGCTGAGCCCCCGGGAGAGCCTGGGGCAGTTTCCAGGCACAAGCCCGGCTCAGCTCCCCCTCCCCACGGCCGGGTTCGGCTCCTGCTGCGGGGATCACATCGTCTCGGTTCGCAGGGATAATGGGTGGAAAGAGCCTGGAGACACCTGCTCAGCGAAGCAGCCAGGGATGGAACAGATGCATTAAAACCCGAGTGAAATTGCTGCAAACAAAGTGCAGGAGTTCCTGCAGCTCGGGGTTATCCGCTGCCTTCCCATTCCGAACCGATGGAGCATGGCCAGCTCTATTCATCAGAGCGAGCCGAGAGTCTTGGAAAAGCAGAACTTCCCTGCCTCGATTCTGCCCCTCCTCAGACAGACTCCCAAAAAAGGCAGGCCCCATGCATCTTTCATGGGGCACTAAATAACTCACTCTGCTATTTATAATTTAATCCGAGCTGGAGAGGCTGAGGAGGGAGGAGTTCCGATGGGGGGAGATTTCTCTGCTTGCCTGGAGCTCTAAAACTGCTGCAGGCAGGGAGAGGGCAGGGAGAGGGCAGGGAGGGGGCAGTGCCAGCCCAGGCCGGCTCTCCCAGCCCCACCCGGGCTCCCCCAGCTGCCCCCGGGCCGACAGCAGGATGGGGCTGTTGAAAGCACATTTCCACTCCACAGCACAGATGTTCCCAGCCCGTGCCAAGAGAGCGGGAGAAGCTCAGAGAAAGCAAACACTGTCCCACGGCAGAGCGCAGCGAGCAGGGAGGAACGTTTCTCTTTTTTTGTTGTTGTTATTATCACGACGATTTGGCAGCGTGGAAATGGATTTCTCTCAGGCCTGAGTCAGTTCAGCTCAGATCTAGTCAGGATTTTATCCCAAAATCCAAGAGCCTCCCTGGCACAGAGACTCATGCCCAGCCAGAGGGAACATTTCTGGTGCTGCCCTGTCCCCGTGGTTCCCTAATCCAACCCAAACCATCCGTGTGTTTATATCCATCCCGGTTGTCTGGTGTCCCAGGCAGTTCATGCCACAACAACAAGGAATTTTCCATCGTAGTGACCAAGCCTTTCCCTCTTTTCGTTGTATTTGACACTCGCATTTTGCCCACCCCACATTTGCTCCGAAGCCGAACCCTGGTACACAGGAAATGGCAGCTTGAGAGGCAGGAGCTGGAGAGAGCCAGGAGATCCCAAAAAAGGCATTTTAGGCAGAAAGTGCTGACACAACCCAGCAGTGCCGGATGCTGCAGCGTTGATAAATATTTGATTTAGCCTGAATAGGAAGGCATCACGTTCAGAATGATCTGAACAAGAGGGAAGATGACAAATACAGTGTTGCTGAAAGGCAGATCCGCACGGTGAGCATTCCTGGAGCTCACTCCGGTGTGCAGATTGCCTTAAACCAGAATAAACTGGAGTTACCTGCCGGAAAGACTCCTCTGCCTGTGCCAGGCTGGGTGGGATGCACTGACAGCCACGGGATGCCTGTGCCTGTGCTTGGAAAGGCACTGATACAGTTTTCAGTCATTGGCTGACGTGTGCTGTCAGAATTCCTGCAGTGGCATCGCAGGGGGCAGCTGGGGGGGCTGATGGGATCCCAGGAAAAACACTTTCACTACCCAGTACTTCCTAATTCTGGCAGGTTTGGGGTTTTTGACATGGCTGAGTTTCACTCTCATTTTCCTTGGCTGTGTTTGTCAGCTCTCCCTTCCCGTCCATCCCCCTCTCACCAGCACCAGTTCTGATCCAGCTCTCAGTTCAGCTCCAGCTCTGGGCTCTCCACTCCCCTTGCTCTTCTTTAGGCTTTTCCTCACTTTCCTTAACGAGTTGCTCTGGATTTTTGGTTCCCCCCAGCTCAGCACGAGCCCTGTCCGGGTTCCCTCTCTCCCTCCCTCCGCTGCAGCTCTGGCTCGCGTGGGACGCTCCGGGCTCGAGCATCCAGCCAAAAGCAGCCGGAGAGAAACAACAAGGGCTTTTCTCTCCAGTGAGCCGGGAGCTGCTCTAGATAAACCCATTCTTCCCACACTGCGTGAAGCACAACCTGCCCTTGTTAGAGAATTCAGAGAGAAAAGTCCCGTATCTCCACACAAACGCTCTGGTGGATCCCAGTTTCCATCTCCTCGGGGTCTGCAGCAGGGTTTGCAGTGGGTGGTGCTGGGAGCAGGGCCAAGAACCTGCCTGGGGTCCCAGGGAACGCTCAGGACTCTGCTTTATGGATTGTGACCTTTGGATAGAAGGGAGCCTGGTACTGAGGATGTCTTTCCCAAAGGAGCGTTTTATCCGTTGGCTTTGTAACGATGGATTGCACAGCTCTGGCCTGGGGGATGCTGAGAAATGAGCTTTAGTCAGGAGCCAAACCTCTGAGCCTGGGGGTGTTCACAGCTGGAATTTCGGCTCAGTCCTGACTGCCCTGAGTGCCTGGGCCAGCGAGACCCTCACAGAGCCAGCAGCTTTCCTTGGGCAGGCTGGGAGCTGGGAGCCACCGTGGTGCCGGGGGGCTCTGCAGGGCCAGGGGCTGCGTGGAGCCCCTGCACTGCATCCCCAGCCCAGAGCTGCTCCCCGGGCACTGCAGGGTGGGGCCCCCCCCGGGAGGGCTGCTCCCCAGCATCATTCCCACCGCCCCAGGAGGAAAGGCCGAGTGCCCAGGGCGGCCCCGGTGGGATCTGCGCAGTCCCTGCAAGGCGGCTGCTCCCGCGGGGGGCTGGCAGCGGGCAGGGGGTGACCGCAGCCAGGCTCTCAGGGGACATCCCATGCCAGCCAGGGCTGGCTGCAGGTGGGAGGAAACTTGGGCTGGGCCCAATCCTCTCTCCTCTCTGGATAAGCAGCTCCCGAGCCCCGGGCCGCTCATGGTGGAGCCATCCCTGGGGATCCCCGGGCGGCTGATCCTCTTCCATCTGCTCAGCAGCGGCAGCGCGGGACGGATTTAGCCTGACATCACTCCAGGGGCAGCACACGGCCCTGCGCCCGACCCGTGCCCGGCACACCGCTGGCTGCCAGCCTGGCACCCCCAGGGAAGTCACCATCGTGTCACCTCCCCCTGAGCTCACACCCCGGCCCAGGCACTGCCGCCCCTGCCCTGCAGCAAGGTGACACAGTGGCACTCCTGCCCGGCAAAGGAGCCTCCTGCCCAGTCTGTCCCTGGACAGGGGCAGCGGCTGCCGGGATGTGCCGGTTCCTTGGCACAGGGCGGCCCTGCCGCCTCCCAGCTCCACTCCGGGCTGTTCCAGCAGCTTGGTGGGAGCCGTCAGAGCATTCCTGGGTGAGAGCTCACCCTGGAGCTGCTGGCACAGGAGCGCAGGGCCCAGCCCCGTGTGGCCAAACTGGGCTGGGGGTTTCGAGCCCCCCACAGCTGCTGGAAGAGCAACGGTGCTGCCACTGGGCTGGGGCTGGGTGGAGGGGAGGCCGCAGCTGTCTCCATCCTTGTGCCAGCGTGGTGCCACGGGACAAATCCAGCTGGACCAGGGCACCAATCCTGGAAACCGCCTGTAAACCCCACAGTGGGCTTCCTCTGCTGAAGGTGCTGCAGGTGGAGAGCAGGGAGCTGAGCCGGTGGCCTCGGACATCCTGAACCCCTCATCGCACAGGGAGGGCTCAGGAGGCACCATCCCCTCCCACAGAGGCTCTGCCAGACCCCAAACAGACACCAGGGTGTGGTGCCAAACAGTGCGGGGTGGGCAGGAGGCGGCCGAAGCTGTGGACTCTGCCAGCCCCGGGTTGGGAAACACCCAGAGTTTCGTGACGCTGTGCGAAGGAACTGTCATTATGTCCCCAAACCTCAGTGTGGACGGTGCAGAGGTGACCATTGTCCCACTGTTCCAGCTCAGCGCACCCAGAGGTGGCAGAATTGGGGCATCCGACAGCGACGCCGTGGCACCCTGAGGTGATGCCGAGGGCAGCAGGGCAGCACTCGTGGAGCAGGGATGGGACTGCCGGGAAAGCCGCGGGGCCATGGAGGGGACAGAGGGATGGCTCACCCCGGGTGATGATGAGGGTGGGCTGGGGCACCCCGGGCTGGTGCTGGGATAGAGGGATGGATCACCCCGGGTGATACGGGGCGTGCAGGGCTGGGTCAGCCGGGCGGTGCTGGAGGCGGAGGGCTGCGGTGCCCGGGGTGACGCTGGGGACACCGGGGCAGGCGGGGCACGGCCGCCCGTGCCGCCAGCGGCACCTCCCCGCTCCCCCCCTCCTCCTCCTCTCCGCTCCCTCTTCCTCCTCCTCCCGTCTCCC
>VZTD01002910.1:50603-75575 GCA_013397725.1 Rhagologus leucostigma
CCCCGGCCGCGGCGGCCATGGGAAATGTAGTCCGGGGGCGCTCGCCCCGGCGGGCTCTCCGGGCTGGGGGGGAGTCTTGGAGCGAGCCTGGAGCCGGACATCCCCCCCCAGCATCCCCCGACTTCGCCCCGGCATCCCTGGGCGTGGCCCCGGCATCCCCTCGCCATCCCTCGGCGTCCCTGGACATGGCCTCGGCATCACCTGGCGTCCCCCCGGCATCCTTCTGGCACGCCCGGCGTCACCTGGCATCCCCTCGGGTCCCGTGATGCGGCCGCAGCACCGCTCCAGCATCCCTGGCATCCCCCCGACATCACCTCGGCGTCCCTTGGCACGGCCCCAGCACCCCCAGGATCTCCTGGCATCCTTTGGCACCTCCCCAGAACTGCCACGGCCCCGGCACCGCTCCCGCACCCTGCCAGCCCCGGCTCCCACCCCGGCACCCCCATCTCTGCTGCCCCGGCCCCAGGGATTCGGGACGCTCGGGACCGGGGCAGGTTGGAACAGCCCCTGGGGCAGCGCAGCCCGGGCAGAGCCGGGTGAGCCGGACCAGGACCCAGCAGGAGCCTGTCCCAGCCGGGGGACCCCTCTGCCCGGCTGCTCTGTGCCCCCCAAGCTCTGCAGAGCCCGGGGAGGAGCTGCGGTGATGTTGCCCCCCTGCCCAGGGCGCTGAGCCCCCAAGGGGCAGCTCTGCCCACGCGGGCACCGCTCGGGTTTGAAGGGCACTCGATTGATTTAATCGCTCTGGAGCTTCTCGGTGCGGAATAAACAGAATGCACTGATCCTCGTGAGGATGTGAGACCTGCTTAGGGAACGCCCCCGTGACGCTCCCTGCGGGCAGCTGCGCGTTCCCCATCCCGGTTTCCCTGTCCTGGACCTGGACCCGACCCTCGGGACGCTCGGAGCCGCGGTCCCACACCGGCAGGGCTGTGAGTGGCCACTGTCTGCCACGGGCAGGAGAGCCCCAGGGCAGTCCCCGCGCTGGGCTGGGAGCTCTGATCGGACATCCCGCGGCCCCCAGCCCTTCTCACGTGCCCGTGTTTCACCCCGCCGGAGCGGGATCAGGAGAGCCGCGCTTGGTGTCGGATCCCGCAAAGCTTCTGCTCCTCTGCAGCCCCGCACCTCTTGTCCTGCCTCCCCATCTGAAAAAATGGGCTGGAAAAGTGCCCCAGGATTTTACAGCCTCTTTTAGGACCGACTAAGGGGATTTTCCAGTAGCCAGCAGTTCCCATGGGTTCTCCATCATCCCCCCTAAAAAGACGATGGGATGTTGCTGCTGCTATTCCAGTCAGTCCAACCAAGCCCTGGAAGAGCCTTGCCCTGCCAGCTCCGGGGTGACGCTGCCCAGTGTGGGAGGGCAAGGACTGAGGGGCAACATCCCTGTTTTGGGGCTCACGTTGGGCTGGCGGGGGGGCCTTGGCTGCTGAGGGGTGTCTGGGCTGGGGACCCTGGGATCAGCAGCGAGGGGACTCCCGAGCATCTGCCACTGAGTTCAACTGCTGCCTGAGGGCTGGGATCGAGTACCACGGGCTCTCTGTGATGGAGAAAAAAGGGCCTGAGCTCTCTGGCTGGGCTGGGACACACCAAGAGCAATCCCAGCAGCAGCTCCAGCTCCGCTCAGCTCCATCCAGCGGGATGGGGGTGAGGGATCGGGGCTCCTGCTGCAAGAACCCAAAGCCTCTGCTGATGCCCAGTGTGGGGTCTTTCCCTGGGCCGGCGCCCAGGGGGCCCTTTCCTCCCTGTGATGCTGTTGCTGCACCACAGCCCACAGCCTCTCTCAGGATCTGGGGATGTTTTACAGTCAGGCAGCTCCTGGCATCTCCCCTGGCATCAGCTGGTGCAGGCTCAGCACTTCCTCTCCCTGCTTTTCCATTCTAAATTGCACCATTACTGCGGGATGGAAAAAGCAGATATTTTATGCGGTGTCTGGGGGTGGAGACAGGGAATTTTGGCTCCTTTGAAGAGGGACAGGGAGCTGCACGGCTCGGAGCTGTGGTTCCCACCATGGGATCTTTGAGATGGTGCCAGCAAGAGGCTCCCTCCACGGGCGCAGGAAGGGTGACACTCACGGACAGCACTGAGAAAATCCCTGTAGGTGACAGTAACGGTGCCCAGCTCCTCCCGGCCCCGACGCAGCTCCAAACACCCCGTCAGGGTGGATTCTCTTCGCCCTCACCAGCGCAGTGGTGCCGGTAAGGTCACTCTGAGCACCCGACGCCTCTGGCTCTAATCCTCCCTCCTTCACACGGTGACAGGGCTGTCCCTGCCGCCCACCCCCAGCGTCTCGGGGCCGCTGGACCTCCAAGACCTGATAGCGTCGGCCCAGACGGGTCAAAGCCGATTACCGTCAGAGCAGCCCATTTCAGCGCAAACCACTGACGGAGCAGCGCTGACGGGAGCCCGGCGCTGGCCCGCCGGCCCCACCCGCAGGTGCAGCGCAGGCTCCTCCTGACCCACATCCCGCCCTCCTGCCCCCGCCTGCTCCCCAGACACGCCACCAGCAGATGTCACATCCACCCTGCCTCTCCTCGGGCTCTGGTGGGCACCGTGGGGTGAAGGCAGCAGGAGCCGCAGCCCTGCTGTGCTGCTGACACCCCGGGAGCACCGAGGATGCTCTCCCGGGAGAAAGGAGCTCCTGGCCTTCCCACAGGCTGATAAGTTCCCTGCGAGAGGGCTTTAATCACATTTGCCTGTTTGCTGTTCCAGGAGGCAGAGATAATGAAGGGCGGGCTGGAAGCAGTGTCTGTGCAACCCCTGCAGCAGGAAAACAGCGGGAAAGGGAGGAGGGGAGCGGGGGGGCAGCCGGGAGCTGCAGCCGGGGGTCCCACCCCTTATCCCTGGGCTGGTGGGGACAGGTGACCACCACCAAACCCTGCTCTGTCCTGGCTGAGCTGTGCTGGAGCACGAGCCTTCAAGCTCTGCAGGATTCCATTCCATTCCATTCCATTCCATTCCATTCCATTCCATTCCATTCCATTCCATTGCGTTCCGTTCCGTTCCGTTCCATCCCATCCCATCCCATCCCCCATTCCCAAGCCCCAGGAGGCACCAGGCTCTGCACTCGGTGTTTCAGCCCCCGTGCAATGTAAATAACCCTTCGGGCACCGAGCAGGAGCGAATTCCCGGCAGCAGGGCTCGCTGCCCGGGGCCTGCAGCTCCCCCTGCTCCCCTCTCCCGACTGGAATTGGCCGCCGTGCCTGGCACGGGGCTGTGCCGCCGGGAAGAGCAGCCCTGCTCCACCTGCCATCTGTCACCTGGCCCGGCGGTGCCCGTCCCACCGAGTGACATATGGCACCGGAGCTGCCCCTTTCGGCCGGGTCAGGGCTGACGCTGCTGCTCGGGGCTGTGCTCGCGGCTCCCGCGGAGGGTCCGGCTCCCTCCCGCTCCCGCTCTGCGGGGATCCCTCCCTGCCGCACAGAGCCCAGGGGTTAAATCCTCCGGGAGAGGCGACCTGGCGATGCGGAGGAGGGGCAGAGGTGGCCAGAGCCTCTTGTCCCCAGCGCAAAGCCCTAAGGGGCGTTTGTAGGGCCGCACAAGGCACACCGAGCCCCGCTCTGCCCTCGGGGGGCTCCAAGCACAAACCCCAGAGCTGGCACAGTTACAGAAACGCAGAGGAAGGCGTTTGCACTTCCAGCTGGGAAGCCCCAGGGGAGGAGCTCCCGATCCCCAGGGAACGAGTTCCATGGGCAGGGACACGGTGCCAGAGCCAGGTCACCAGCCCGGCACGGGGTGGGTGCCTCTCTCGCGGAGCTGCTGGGGAGGGCGTGAGCATCACCCTGCTCTGTGTCGAGGGCTAATTTCTCCTCTCACTGGAATGAACACATTTTAATGAGGTTTATGGATGTGCTAGATACACAAACGGGGAGCAGAGGAGCGCTGTGACCCGGGTAAGGACATGGGATGTTTGCAAGGCAGCAGAGGAGAAGAGAGGGATTTTTTCTCCTCTCCATAATTATTGCAGGAAGGTGAACAGCAGGACGGGAAGGTTTCAGGGCAGTGCAGCTGTTCTAAGAAATCCCATGTATTTCACATCCTTTGGATGATTTTCCCAACAGCTCCCTGACATCCTGGATCCACCTCAGCTCCAGGGAAAAGGGAGCGTGGCAAGGCTCGGCTCACTCTCCATGAGCGCGGTGCAAGATCTGCCCTCTCCAGACACTGTTCAGGAACAGGAAGCGGGGGCAGGACCCTGGTCCTGTGAGGAGAGACGGTTCAGGGAAAGCTGCAGGTTCCTTTCCTGGAGCGATGGAATTGCACCCATAATCCAGACCCACCACAAAACCCCTGCTGCAGCCAGCCTCGCTCTCCAGGGAATTACAGGAGGGATAAATGAATGAATGCTGGGTAATTAAGCAATTAATTAGTGCAGGCTCTACGGGCAGTGCCTGGTGCGGCTGCAAACCCCCACAGCCGCCCCTCACTCCTCACACCCGACACCCCTCGGACGGGCAGCAGGGGAAGCAGGGAGGGATTGGAAATGAAAATGCCATTGGAAAGTTTATTCAGATCATCGTCATTTGTGGCCCCAGACGCGGCGCTGGAGGTCGTTCCCTGCGCTGCTGATGGGTTTCCATCGCTGTGGTGCCCCGGCTCTGGCGCACAGAGGGGCAGCAGGGCCGTGCCTGCGGGCAGGACCCGCTCCACCGGCTCGTTCCCAAGGATTAACGGATCTCTGGGATCCGGCTGGCCTCACACCGGGGCCCAGCGACCTCGGGGCGTCCTGCCCTGGGTGTGCACGGCTCTGGAGCGGGATGGATCCCGCCGGCACTGCAGACAGCGCCGGCCTTCCTCTGCCTTCTGTGCAGACTCTGATTAACGGGCAGAGCGTCTGGCTCTCGTTTTTCCAGCCACGGAAGGATCCAAATGAAGGCTGGCAGTCCCTGATTAACCATTACCCTTCCCACGGCTGTTCCCAGTGCCGGGATTGTGCTCTGCTCTGCTTTGCCACCCCCGTACAGATCACCTGCTGCTGCTGCTCCGTTACAATTAAAACCAGGTACACCAAAAGCAGGGGTTTGATGACATTTATTGAGGGAAAGTGAGGATTGCTTCATCTTCCTCTTGAATTACATCTTCCTGCTTGGGAAGAGCAGACACAGAACCACCTGTCTGCCTCTCACACCCACAGCAGGGCCCAGCCCTGGTGTCCCACAGGGCTCTCAGAGACCCTTGAGATGTTTCATGAACCAGGAGAAATGTGCTGGCATTGGGGAAAACCTCGTGCTGCTCCAGGGATGAGCACGCCTCGGAAAGCCTGGCCAGGCTGTCAGCTTGGTTTAGCTGGGATGTGGAGATGGATGAAGGGAGGGCCCAGTGCTGCTGTGCTGAGCCCCCGAGGGTGCAGGGTTGGACCCGCAGGTACCAGAGCCCAGAGCCTGCTCGGTGCCCACGCTGCCAGGGCTGTCACCAGGGCTGGGACCACAACACTCCGGTGGGATCCATCTCCAGCCAGCACCCAGAACGGCTCCAGCACTTCGCCACCACAGCACTGTTGAAGTCATACTGGTCTCTGCTGACCCTGAGATGGCCACTATTTACCCCCTGCTGGCTTCTGGCTCCTCACTGGGCACTGAGGATGCCGTGTTGGCCACCGAGGATGCCTTGTTGGCCACTGCTTTGCCTGTGTCCCACCAGGAGAAAGCCCTGGGACCACGCAAACCCCACTTTATTGCAGGGAAAAATCCCACTGTGCCTCTCCCTCACCCCAGGGGTTGGTTAACAGTGCACACAATGAGATTTTCTGGAGGCACCCCACAGCCAACCCCAGAAACGGCCCCAGGGCTGTGACAGGGGCGTTGGCATCACGCTGCCACGGCGCTCCCTTGCAGGGAGAGGGGTGACAGTGATGACAAATGACAGTGGTCCTGTAATTACAGCCAGGCTCGGCTCAGCCAGTGCTGCTGCATTATTGAGAGCAACCAAAAATACTCCCAGCTCAGTCATTAACTGCTCTGGGCCTCACAGCGAGCGGCTGCCAGGGCTGCCTCAGCCTGGGCTGGCAGAGGGGAGAGGGGACAGCCTGGAATGTGCTGCAGAGCTGTTCACACACCCTCCATTCCACGGGGATGAGGCCCAGGGGAGCAGAGCACCTCGGAGGGTTTGTGATGCCGATGGGAAAGTGGCATTAGGATAACATTAATTGCCTTAGTGTCAGTGTCACAGCTGAGCTGAGCTGAAGCCAAGCAGGGGATCAGGGGAAGCCGTGGGCGTAGCTTTGCTCCGTGCCCAAGGTGGGATCTGGAAACCAGCTGGAAAAATGGCTTGGATGGGAAGGGTGTGAGGAGGAGGGCAGGGAGGCTGGGTGGGCTCCCCAAAGCCTGGGGGAACCTCATCCCGTGGCTGCTCCAGGAGATGCTCTGCTCCAGGGGAGGGGTGCAGTGCAGGCTCCTCTCCGCCAGCACCATCGAATTCCCTCTGCTGAGGGGCTCCTTCCTTTGCAGGGACCAGCATGGACCCGAACCTCCTCCCTCTTCTCCTGCAGGAGGAATCCCACCCTTTCCTGAGAACTGGCCTGTGCCCAGCTTGCTCAGCCGAGAGCTGTGAGTGCTCTCCACCAGAGGAGTGGTGGCTGTGCCCGTGCCAGATGTGCTCGTGGGCAGCCAGATGTGCAGGTGCTCAGAGCAAGACGCACACTGGAGGAGCCCAGGGAGGAGTTAACCCACACCTGCAACAACCGCAGCACCTTGGGCTGATGTTCCTCCAAAGCCCAAGAGGAACACCAAAAGCTTTCAAAAAACCATGTTTTTTCTGTTTTCTGATCCTTTTTCCATCCGAAAGGAGTTTGATGGAGCATTGCCACCCCACAGGCGTGTGGCCAGGCACAGTGACCCCCTTCCAAGCTGTCTCTTGTGTAACAGAACATCCCCTCCTGCGTCATTGCCCTGGGCAGCAAGGCAGTGACCAGTGGGGCAGTGACTGGAGGGGACACGAAAGGCTTGGCCAGGACAGCGACAGTTACGGTGCCAGCACAGAGCAAAGGTGGCTCAGCAGCGCGGGGAGGGGACAGTCACCATCTCCCCCAGCGCTCCCGCGGGGTCTCACCGAGCTCCCAGGGCCCAGGCGGCCCCGGGGCCTCTGTCGCAGCACAGCGGGGACAGGTGTGCACAAACCAGCGCCCGTGGCCCCCACCAGCCCGGACCCCCGTGCTCGGGAGGGCCGTGCCTGCACCTGCAGGGAAGCGCAGACACAGCAGGTGTGGGCCCAGCTCTGCTCTCTGCTCGGTTTCCCCCCTGGAATTTCTTAGTTTCTTTCCCTGCTCGGCAGCGCGGCGAGGATGGATGCAGGATCAGCCGGGCTGCTCGTCACTCTCCTCCTCCTCCTCCTCCTCTCCGTCCTGTGGTTCCTGGTCTGGAGGAGTGACACGAAGAGGAGCCGGCTGCCTCCTGGCCCAGCCCCGTGGCCCATCCTGGGCAACCTGTGGCAGAAAGATGTCCTGCCCCTCTACAGGCACTACGAGAAGGTAAGGGACAAGCCGCAGTGCTGGACCCGTTCCCAGCCCCAGCAGGAGACACACCGGGAATGTCCTGTGCCAAAATAAAATGGGAATCTCACAGCTGACTCTTTTCCTACCTTTCTTTTCTCCTTTCCCCTCCCTCATCTCTTGCTCTACCAGAATTGCCTAAATCCCTTCTACTGGGAGCAGAATCAACCCTTTCTCCTCCTGTAGGGGATCCACGTGGCAATAACCCCTGGAGGGCTGTCCAGAGCTGCTTCCCAGAGATGATGCTTTGAACCCCCAAAGTGGCAGTGGGATAAAAGCCCCAGGCACAGGGACAGGGCTGGGCTGGGAGCGGGATGAGGTCACAGCTTTGAGGGAGGCACTTCCCCTCCCTGCTGGGCATCCACCAGTGCTGTGGGCTTGAGCCCCAGTTTGAAACGAAGCGAAGGGACTGGTGTGGGACCCCGGCTCACAGCGCTCCCTGTCCCCCCCAGCTCAGCAGCACCTACGGGCCCATCTTCACCGTGTGGCTGGGGCTGAAGCCGGTGGTGGTGCTCTGTGGGTACAAGGCGGTGAAGGACGCCCTGGTGGGACACTCTGAGGAGTTTGGGGGCAGACCCGAGATCCCCCTCCTGATGCAGCTCTCCAAGGACTACGGTGAGTGCCTGGATCTCTCCTGGATGTCTCTGGGTGAGCACATGGCCACGCCCGAGTCAAGGGAAGGGCTCAGCAACCAAGACCTCAAACACCCATTTCCCACTCTTCAAGACTTTTAAACTCCTAAGCCCCTGTCCAAGGACAGTATTAATTCCAGCTAGGCAGTCCCAGCTTTGTTCTGGATTTCTGCAGAGCTCCTCATCCTTCCGTGGACACTGTGCTCACGTGCATCCTTCCCTGGCTCATTGCCCTGCTGCTCCTCAGCCTGGCTCCGAGCAGGGTCCCCATTCCTGGGAGCAGCAGGGCGGGCAGGGGCTGATCTCCGCCGTGTCCCCCCAGGATTTGTGTCCAACAATGAGAAGAAGTGGCGGGAGCTGCGGAGGTTCACGCTCAGCACCCTGCGGGACTTCGGGATGGGGAAGAGCTCCATGTCCCAGAAGGTGCAGCAGGAGGCTCAGCACCTGGTGGAGGTGCTGGCAAATCTCAAAGGTGACGTGGGTCCTGTCTTTGCTGGCCCTGTGGCACACAGAGGACACACAAGAACCCCACAGGACACGTGTGGCCCCAGAGCTGTTTGCAGTGTGGGTGATCCTTGTAGGGAAGGGCTGAGATCCAGCCCCATCCCACCCAGGAGCTGCAGGGATGCACTACAGCCACGGCTGAAGGGCCAGGAGGGAGGTCCTGCTCTGAACTGGTGCCACAACCGAGGAACATTCCCTGCCAAAGGAACAGGAATAGGGAACTGAACCATGTGGGCCCGGGAATGCACAGCAAGGACACTGCCCTGGTGACTCGGGCTTATCAGGGTGATGCCCTCCCCTCCAACAAAACCCAGCTCCTGCCAGTGCCAGCACATCTTCTGGGGCTTCCTGCACATGCCTCTGCTTCCCTCAGCCCAAGCTCTGGGAGGGGTGGATGGAGGAGCCCACAGCTCAGGAGGGCTCTTTGCTGTGGCTGCCAGGCCCAGCAGATCAGCCAGGGCTCAAAGCCAGGGGCTCAGAGGGGAGGAAAGGCTGTTTTCTGTCTTGAAGCAGAAAAATAACTGGTGACTTTTTGATGTTTTCCCACCTCGTGTGGCTGCAGGCAATGCCTTTGAGCCCATGACCACGTTCAGATACGCAGTTTCCAACGTGATCTGTTCCGTGGTCTTCGGGAGCCGCTACAGCTACAGCGACGCGGCGTTCCTGGACCTGCTCAATGCCATCGGGAACTACATCAGCTTCTTCCTGTCCCCCGTGGCCAAGGTGGGAGCCTGGTGTGCTCAGCACCCTCCGTCTGCTGCCCTCGGGGGCTGGGGATGCTCTCTGGCCTTGATGGGACAGCGTGGCTGTGAGGGAAGGGCCGGGAGGCTCCGTCAGGGCCCTGAGCCCTGCTGCGCCCCTCCCTCCGCAGGTGTACAACACCTTTCCCAGCATCATGCACCACCTCCCGGGGCCTCACAAGAGGGTCCTGGCCGACTGCCAGAAGCTGAAGGACCACATCCAAGACAAGGTGCAGTTCCACCAGCTGACCCTGGACTCCAGCTGCCCCCGGGACTACATCGACTGTTTCCTGATGAAAGCAGAGAAGGTAGAGGGGCTGCGAAGGGGGGCTGCTCTCCAGCCGAGAATATCACCCAGACAATACTGAGTCCCTCCCCACCACCCCATCCTTGCAGGAGAAGGGCAGCCCAGAGAACATGTACAGCCACGAAGACCTGATCATGTCAGTGTTCAACCTCTTCGGTGCTGGGACAGTGACAACCAGCAACACCCTGGTGTTCTTCCTGCTGATGCTGGCCAAGCACCCCCACATCCAAGGTATGGCAGCAAAACACAGCTGCTCTGTGCCTGAGGAGCTCACGGGGCAGAGGCCCAGCCCTGGAGGGCCCCGTTTGGGGGCAGCTCGAAATCATCCTGTGGGGTCACCCAGGGGTGGGAGCCATTAGACACAGATTCCCACAGGCCGGGGGATCCGAGTGCTTCTCCCTGCGCTCCATCCCTGCCCATGCAGATGGCCCTGGACTGGCCTGTGGGAGATGCTCTGAGCTTGCCTGATCCAGGGAGGGATGAGGACAGAGACTGTTTCGGAGCTCTACAAGGGATTAGGCCAGGTTGCTCCCTCTCCAGCCCATCCCTGCGTTTAGGATAAGTGCCCATGGAGGCCAGTAAGAAACTCTGGGGAGGTTGCACAGCAGGCGCCCAGCCCCCGCTGCTGTCCCCAGCCAAGGTCCAGGAGGAGATCGACGCCGTGGTGGGCACCGGCCGTGCCCCCAGCACGGAGGACAAGCTGCGGATGCCCTACACCAACGCCGTGATCCACGAGCTGCAGCGCTTCCACAAGACCCGCATCGAGAACTTCCCACGCATGACGACGCAGGACGTCGTGTTCAGGGGCTACACCATCCCCAAGGTACACAGGGTGGCCCCGGAGCCTCTGTCCCCAAGGGAGAGGTGGCAGCAGGGCTTGAGCGAGATTGGCCTTTGTCCCTGGACTGTTTGCACACGTCTGAAGGTCCCGAGTGTTTCCCAACCCTCGGTGGCAGTGACCTTTCAGAGGGGAGCAGAGGTGGGTGAATGTCACTGCCTGTCCTGCCCATACTCCCGTGTCCCTTCCTTGCCCGTCCTGGAAAACAGCTCTTCCCACCATGGAGCCGTGCAGGGCTGCGGGGCCGGAGCAGGAGCCCACCCTGGCGTGGGACCAGGCCAGCCCTCGGCAGATCTGGGGACAGCCACCCCTCCCGGTGTGACCACAAGCACTGTGTGCAAAGCCCACCCCGAGGGAACATCTCCTGCCTTTGGATTTGGGGCAGTGAGAGGGGTTTGAACAGAAATCCATGGGAATAACTCAGGAATTTGTGTCTCATGAGCTGCACAGAGACTGGCAGGACCGTGGGGACAGCAGAGCCCCCCATTAGCCGTCCCTGTGGCACAGAGCCATCACTCCAGGCTGCCTCCCCGTGGAACCTGGCTGGGCATTGGGGTGCATGCCCAGCCTCCCCCGCGCTCCCCGGATGCTCCCCCCTGACTAATCCAGCCCAGCAGAGCCCATGGCGTGGTACTGATGTCCCTCCTCACATCCCCGCCCCATCCCTCTCCCGCAGGGCACTCCTGTTATTCCGGTGTTTTCCTCTGTGCATTCGGATCCAACCCAGTGGGAGAACCCCAAAAAAGTGGACCCAGGACACTTTTTGGATGAGAAGGGCGAGTTCAGGAAGCGCGAGGCCTTCATGGCATTCTCAGCAGGTCAGTGCTGCCCCGCCCTGCCCGTTCCATGCCCAGGAGCGCCAGCACAAACCCCCAGTGGCACCACAGTGCCACCTTCACCACGGGCTGTCCGCCCAGCCTCCTGTGCTTCGTTCCCCCTCGGTGTCATCCCCTCTCTCCGTGCCCAGGGAAGCGGATGTGCCCGGGGGAGGCGCTGGCCCGCATCGAGCTCTTCCTTTTCCTCACCACGCTGCTGCAGAGCTTCACCTTCCAGCTGGCCGCAGAGCACAAGGAGATGGATTTTTTCTCCCTATGGCTCGAGATAGAGAGGAGGGCGATCCCGGGCAAGTTCTTCGCTATTCCACGCTCGGTGTCCTCCTAAGCAGGGAGGGCGGGACAAGGAAAGGCTCCAGGTGCCTGCACCCTGACCCCAGAGCGAGCCCTGTGGCCATGAGGGCACAGCCACCACAGGAGGGACACTTTGAGCTTGGAGTTTCTCCTCTGAGAACTGTCGGGCACCTCTGCCACGAGCTCCACGAGCAGCCTGCTCCCAACCCTTCCCTCCACACCCCAAGAACACAAGGAAGGCAGCACTGCTTTCCCCATCCCCACCCGTGCTGTTTGAGCTCCTCGTGGCAGGGCTGCCTGAGGCTCCTGGGCTGGCCAGGGGCTCCCTCAGTTTGGTGACAGATTCCAAGAGCTCTGCAATAAAACAACCATCAGAACGGGCTGCTGGTGTTTATAAGGACACTCGTGGTGCCTCTCCAGTTCTTCCCAGTGCAAACCTCCCAGACACAGGATTTCAGCTCCAGGTGTCTTTCCCAGAACAGCCTGAGCCAGGAAATCACCCAGTTTGTTTTAGCTGATTTTCCCCTGTGTCTTTAATCTTCAAATGACTCTTACACGCCTCAGGAACTCCTTGCTTGTTTGCAAACACTGATCCCATGGCTCTGAGCCTGGGGAGGGCTCCCGGCGGGCAGAGCCACCCGAGCCCCAGCAGCAGCTCAGTGATTCAGCTGGAGGAGGAGCACAGGTTCCCAAGGAAAGGGCTGAGGAGCAGCACAGAGGGGCTGTGGCTCAGGAGGGCTGTGTGGGGAGTAGAAGAGATTTAAAAAAATATCAAGGGATGATTTGGGTTGGAAGGGACCCTAAAGATCATCCCATCCCACCCCTGCCATGGGCAGGGACACCTTCCACTATCCCAGGGTGCTCCAAACCCTGTCCAACCTGGCCCTGGACACTTCCAGGGGTGCCACAGCTGCTCTGGGCACCCTGTGCCAGGGCCTCCCCACCCTCCCAGGGAGGAATTTCTTCCCAATATCCCATCTAACCCTGCCTCGTGGCAGTTTGAAGTCATTCCCCTCTGACCTGTCACTCCATCCCTTGTCCCAAGTCCCTCTCTGCCCTTAGGAACAGAAACCTGTTCTCTTCAGGTATTGGAAAGGGCTCTAAGGTCTCCCTAGAGTCTCTTCTTCTCCAGGCCGAACAATTCCAATTCTCTCACCTTTCAGAAATACTCAGCTTGCTGTCTCAGTGCTGGGCTGTGCTTCTCTGATTCCTTCACATCAATATTTAACTCCAGAAAGTGCCCTCAGGTGCCAGGTCAGCTCCTGTGCAGCTGCTGGAGTCATTCTGGGGGTCCTGAGGGGAGCTGGCAGGGTGGGATGTGCTCCCTGCCCTCCTGTTCCCCCTGCCTGGGGGTGAGGGTGGCTGCAGAGGGTGTTGTGTCAGCAGTGGGGTTGGGGTCTCTATGAAGCCTGGGACTTCAGGGTATGGGGAAAATTGGGGTTTTCCAGGGGTCTCAGAGCTGGTTTTGGTGAGGTTTGCCTTGCTGGGGTGCTCCTGCAAACATGGAGAGGGGGACAGCAGGGGCTCTGTCCTGGGGGAGGTGGCTGTGCCCTGAGGGAGATAGGTGAGGTCAGGGACCTGGTTAATCCTCCTGCCTTGTCCCAAATGACGGCTGAACCAGACTTTACTCTGACTCTCGGTGCATTTGTGACCTTTAGATGACTGAATCAGCTCTTTTCTCAACCTGAGGAAGCTCGTGCAGGCAGGGCCACCTGTCAAAAACGTGTGGGACCGAAGCCTTTGCACAATCTCTACCCAAATGCCTGGATCACACTGTGCCCGTGACCTGGGTGACCTCTGGGTTCCTGTGTCTGAAACCAAACACCGGTGTCCAAAGGCCACCCGTGCTCCCGCTTCTCGGGGCGTTCCGTGCCCGTTTGTGGCACTGCCCAGCCCAGCTGTGCTCGGGGCTTCCACGGCGCGCTGCCCTGACTGCGGCTCCCCACCCCGGAGCGGCTGCTGACATCCCCCAGCACCCTGACATCCCCCGGCACCCCGACATCGCCCCCATGAAACCGACATCCCCCATTCCCCAGACATCTCCCATCCCCCGACATCCTCCATTCCCCGGACACCCCCGGACATTCCCCGGACATCCCCCGGACATCCCCTGTACATCCCCCGGACATCCCCCTGCTGAGGGGCTGTGCCCTCGGGCTGCGCGGCTCTTAGCAGCATTACGGCGGCGGTTGGAGATTACGGTAACTGTCGCCGAGCAGCCCCGCCGCGGCGGTGGCGGTGGCCGTGGCGGTGGCCGTGGCCGTGGCCGTGGCCGTGGCGGGGGGGCCCGGGCAGGGGGGGGGCGCCCCTCCCTCNGGTGAGCGGCTCCCTTCCTTCCTTCTCCAATGCCACAGCTCCAGTCGTGCTTCTACTGATGAAAATCCAGTGGCTAAAGGAAGAGCAGGTTTTCCCCTGTTCTCAGTGAAACGGCGCCACGTCCTTGGCATGAGTGGCTCTGCTGTGCCCCCTTGGAGCCTGGGGCTGTCACCTTCCCGTGCTGGTGACTGCTGGAGCTGGAGGTGGAGCATGCGAAGTACAGAGCAAATCGCTGTACCGCGTCCCCACCAAGCCTCCCCAGGGTGTCCCGTGGCCCTCTGACCCCCTGATGTTTCCGTAAGTGAGGAGCCCTCGCCACTCCCCAGGGCAGGGCTGAAGGGGAAGAGGTGTCACTGTCCCTCAGCCCCGCTGGTGTGAGCTGTCCTGCAGCCCAGGAGCGTTCCCAGCATTGTCCTGTGACTCGCACAGTGCCAAAGTGATGAGCAGAAGAGTCAAAGACCACCCAGCTCTCCCAGGGCGTTGCTGGGAACGGTGCTGTCCATGGCACCAAAACTCCAGCACTCCCAGGACCGTAAATTCCCTGTTTTCCAGGTGCCCAGGCACCAGAACGTGCTTTTGGCCCCATAGCAGCGAGAGCTCCGCCCAGGAGGGTCCTGATGCAGGGGACAGCTCACCTACATCCTTAGCTGATCCAGATGCCGCCATGGTTCCTGCATCTCTCCAGTCACACTCCGATGTCAGCCAGCCCAAGGATTTCACTCACTTTCTGCCATTCCAGCTGTCCATGTCCATCCTGGGTAAAGCTGCTCTGATTTTCCAGAGTGGTTTCAAGTGGTTTCTCTTAAGGGTAAGGAATGGTCTCCAGTGGGGATTAGCCAATCTGTCTCTTTAACTTCCCAGGGCTTTTGGATCCAAAATCCCTGGATGCCTGTTCTGCTGTGAATAGTCACTGGGAATTCCTGGTCAGGCAGGTCCAGGAGGACAAGGAGTGTCGGAGCACGGTGCAGAAGGACCTCCTGCAGTTGCAGGTGGGACACCTGGGCTCCTGCCATTGTTATGCACTTTTAAAAGAGGGGGTTTTGGTACTGCCCAAGCTGTTACATGGAAATTCCTGTACCAGAGGCTGCTCCCAACTCTGCCACAGCCCTTCTGCCTCCAGCTGCAGAGCAAAGTCAGGTGACACTTCACACTGTCACAAGGAAGCACCAGAGAACAGCTTTTACTCTCCTTTAGAGAGCCCGTGACTGAAAAAATGGATCCAAACATTCTCGTCATCAAGAACGCAGAGTTTGGTCACAATGAAAATTTCCAGAGATAGTGGAGACTGGGCAGAGCTACAACAGCTCCCGAGGCAGCTCAGGAATGAGCTTGATTTGCTCCACACAGGGCAAGGGAAATGCAAGGTCTCTGTGAGGAGCTGGGGGTGGTGGTTGGAACACAGGAATGCAGAACTCCTGCGAGAGGCTTGTCGTGGCCAGCAGGACCTGCCATAGACCGAGTGAGGTGTGAAGGGGCATCCCCCAAGAGACAGTCTGGAGCCTCCGATGCTTTGGGTTGGAAGGCAGCACAGAAACTCAGTTCTGTCCTGCCCTTCAAAAAGAGCTTCAGGGAAGGTTTCACAGGCTAAAAATGAACCTTAAGTGTTGACCAAGGTGTTTCGAGATCTTCTCATCTCATACCAAAGACAAGATGATCTCAAAATTTTGCTGCTTATTAAAAGCTTAAGACTAGAGTTTGGAAAAAAATAATGAAAAGCAATTATTTTTCACCAGAAGTTAAACCTTATATAGACAAAGTGCTAAATGTAAGCCAGGTCTCAACAACAAGCCAGTGTGTGCAGCTCAACTCTGCAGGGAACCTCAGGATCCCACGGAGACGAGCAGCACCCCCTGCGCGCATGGGCTCTGCCGTAATTGTTGCCTCTCTTGGTTTATTCCAGGAGTTGTGTCCTAGAAAAACCATTCCAAACTATGCTAAAAGAGTCGATGTGCAAATTCCCCAGTTCAATGATGAGGGCGAGGTCATCGAAGCGAAGGACAAGGAGCAGAACAAGAGACGTAAATCGAAGGTTGGTTGGAGGCTGTTTGCCTTCCATGGATGCTGCATGTCAGTGTTTGGAGAGGAAGGACAGGTCTTGGAAGACAGCACAGTGAATTTGGAGTTTCTTTGCACTTCTCCCACTCCTGCTTTTGGATTGCCCCATTGTGAGCGATTCAGGGCCAGGGCTTGCTCAGCGCCTTCCCACATGGGAGGGAATTTGGGAGGCATTCCCAAACTTCTGCCTCATCCTCATGTGTCCCCAGTCGTGGCACAGCCCTGGGGCCAGGGGCCTTCCTCCCACAGGGTGCAGCTCTCAGGGCTTCCATTTCTGCCACAGAACACGGCCTGGGAACAAGCCCAGACTAAGCAGGGACTTGCTGCACTCTGCTTTTCCTTACCGACACTCTGGGTCTGCCTTGGGCTCCTCACTAGAGCTGATATGTTCAATGCTATGGAATAATGCTGCACTCCTGCCTCCCTGAGCTACTTTTCCTTATTTCTCTTGCCATCAGACAGAGGATTTCAGTCTGCACGCAGCCTATCAGGAACTGAAAACTCACAAGATCGAGCTGGAAGAGAGGAATGTCTTCTGTGGCTCCTACAAGATCCATGTCCTCATGGAGCAGTGAGTAGAATGCCCAGCTGTGGGACCAGCAGCAGCTTTAGGAAAGCTGCTCCATTCCCTGTGATCCTCCTGGATGGCTGGAGAAGGTCCCTCAGTGTCAGTGTTAAGAAATCTCCATTTTTTTAATAAAGATACCAAGAGAAACTGTTTTTAAAGGAATAAGGGTTAGTGATCCATGGTGTATCCCAATATGGGATATGGGGCTGGGAGGAGTGCTCGCCCCTCTGCGAGCCCACCCCAATACAAAGCGGGGTGTGCAGATTTAGGGACCGTGGTTGTGGTGCCCTGCAGAGGATTCACCACGGGACTGTTGCCCACCCTGCTCAGTTAAACACAGGGAAATGCTGTCACAGACCCTGCAGCTGGCTCAAGCTCACCTCAGCCACTGCTTCCATCCAGATCGGACAGGAGAAGGATAATCCATTACAGTGGTGGGGATTTGGTGGTCGCTGCCTCTGCCAACAGAAAAGTGAGGCTGCTCCGTGTGCCAGGAGGGAAGGAAGTGCCTCTTCTGCTCCAAGGCCACGCTGGGCCCATCAGAGCTCTCTGCCTCTGTGAGGACAAAGGGCTCCTGGTCAGCACCAGCTTTGATCTCAGCATCAGGTGAGCTGGGGCTGTGCCTGGGACACCCAACCCTTGGCAAACCGAGGGGAAAGGGAAGGATATGGGTAAAACTTTAATGCTAAGCCTGACTTGATCATTCCAATTTCTCTGACACCTTCATGGAACAGCTCCTGACTTTAACCCCGTGTGTGTGAGAGAAGAGTTGGGCACATTAAATAGGAAATAATCGTGGAGTCACAGAGTGGTTTGGGTTGGAAGGAATCTTAAAGCTCATCCAGTTCCACATCTCTTGGGTTGGTGCTCTGTAGGTTCTGGAGCATTCCCAGCGGTGCCTGTGTGAGAACCTTCACCGGTCACTATGGGACGGTCACCTGCCTGGATTCCCACCAGGAGCACTTTGTGTCGGGAGCTGGGGATGGGATGGTGAAAGGTGAGAGCCAGCACTGGGAGCTCCAAGCCAGAGCAAACACTGGAGGATAATGGGCAGAGACACGGAGTTGGGGCGAGTGGGACACAGGCATAGGGATGCAAGGAAAGGTGTAAGCCAGAGGGTGTTTCCACAAGAGCCGAAGCTGGGGACACATGCACACACACAGTCTCTGATTGTGTTGGGAACTAAATCCTCATTATCTCTGCTTTTATTCAGAATTAATGGCTATGAGGTTGCAATGCCAGCCCAACTCTTGGGCAACTGGTATCAACTTTCAGCTTTGCCAGATGTTTCCTTATAGAATAAAGGTGAAAAAGATGTGCTTTTTCTGGACTTTACCTTTAAATTTTTTGCCATGCAATTTTGCTTTTTAAGCCAACACTCAGCTCCTCACAGAGCTGGAAGTACAAGGTGTGACTGTAATCCAATAGTATTTTTTAATTCATGTTGTACTCCCAAAATTCATCACTGGGGCAGATGTACTTTTAATTCTCCTCCCCTTTGCCCCAACAGTGTGGAGCCTGAAGAGTGGGAAATGTCTCAGGACTCTGATGCACAACAGCCCTGTGTGGGCAGTGAGGATGGACGGGACCCACGTGGTCAGTGGGTGCCACCGAGGGCTGGTGAAGGTCTGGAGTGCTGAGACAGGGGCTCTGATCAAGGTGAGTTTCCTCTTAGGTGGATAATTCTGAGCTAAATGGTCAAAACTCTCTGCTAGTTCATCACAGTTTTTTGCTTCTGCCAAAGACTTTCTAAAAAAGAAAACAATCCCCCCAAACAACCCCCAAAGCAGTCTAAACCAATAAAGGAAACTGCAGATAATTAAAAAACTGACTTGCAACCAGATGTTGATTTTAAGGCAGAGTGTGATTTGCTTTGCCCCCATCACTGCTCGGTCTCCGTAGATTTGTTCACCTCTGCTCTTGTAGAAACCTTCTGAACTGGGGAAATGATGGGAGAGCTTCATTAACCTGGGGCTGGAGGCACCAGGGGTCAGCCCCAAATGGGAAACCTGCTCTCAGAAGCAGTTTCTGGAGCTGAAGCAGCTGGGCAGCTATGGGAGCATTGAGAGTCTGTGAATTCCCTGAGCAGGTGTCCAGGATCAGTGTCAGTCCATACCTGGGAGAGGAGTGAAGCTCTTTACGTGCGGAGAAATTGAGAGATAGCCCAGATATCTGAGAGATCCCAGCTCCAGCTGAGCCCCTTCCCCTACAGCCAGGGCAGCCCCCTCTCTTCCCTCCGGGGACAACATTCCAGAGACCACAAAGGTCTCGGGGGAGTCACATCTCTTTATCACTTGTAATAAAGATGGAAAGGGGATGTTAATTCCATGCCAGGAGCTCAGCAGCAGCACCAAGCCCAGAGCATTTCAGTGACTATAAAACAAACACAGTTACCCGCAGGGTGCACTGGTACAATAACACCCTACAAAACAGTATTGGGCTGGTGTCCTGAATGCCATGGGATACCTCAGACAGATTTACACCAGATTACTGACGGTGTTGCAACTTTTCCTTTTACTTTGCAGACATTAGAGAGGCACCAAGGCCCAGTTCTCTGCTTGTCCTTTGACCAGTGGCACCTCGTCACAGGGAGCAGCGATGGATACGCCCTGGGATGGAGCATGCTGGGAAAACTTAGGAGATGCCTGATAGCTTTCTTCCATCCCAAGTAGGAATCAGACATGTTTCAAGTTGTATTCAACAGTGGACTGAATCTGTAAAGAAAATGTGCCCCTCACAGGACCAGAAAATGCCTTAATTATTGGTCTTAGGATCTGAAATATCCCCACTTGCACCAGTCTTTATCTCAAAGGCTCTGTCAGGCACCACGTGGTCACAAACAGCACTTTCAGTTAAGACCTGGAACGACCTGAAATGCAAACCCACAACACTTTATCACAAACAGGGATGACTAAAGATGGACAGTGCACAGTCCAGTGTTCCAAGGATCCCCCCCTGTGTGCCCCAGGGTGTCGCATTACGTGGGCAGCAATAGAGGTGGCACAGTTTCATGCTGACCAGCTGTGTGTTATGCCGTTCTCTCAAAGTTTAATTGCATCTAGAACTGTGAAAACTGGAGAATCATACGGTTTACATTGATTTTCCTGGACATAAAACTGAAATTCCAAATGCAGCAGATGGCCACGACCATATGGTTGCTATGGGGAGCATGGAATCACAGAATCCCAGGATGGTTTGGGTTGGAAGGGACCTTAAAGATCACCTCATTCTGACCCCCTGCCATGGGCAGGGACACCTTCCAGTGGAAGGATGCACTGGGCTGCTGGTTTGGACATGGAGTGATCTGAGACTTCTCTGTCAGACCTTTGAAATGTCCTGGTCCACTCCTCAGTGCAGGCTGTTGCTGCAGCCAGAGCTCTGCTTCTCCTCCAGGCCAAAAGGGCTCACTGACCATTTCTCCTCGTGAAAGCACCATGGAAGTGCCAACCCTCACCTGGTGTGTTTTCAGGGAAGTCCTGTCCTTGGAGTTCCTCTACCTCAGAGTCATCAGTGGCTGTGCTGATGGACACATTCGGATATTCAACTTCCTGACTGGAACCTGCCTCAGAGTGTTGGAGCCCGCCAGCAGCGGGGACCCCCTGTCTTCTCTCTGTGTTGCAGGAAACAGGTGGGTGACAACAGCTGCCAGCAGGCTCTGACCCAGATTTGGTAGATTACACTGAAATTTAGGAACTGTGTGTTTTTCCTTCTCACAAATAACTTTTAAAGGGCTCTATTACTTACTAACTGCTTCAATAATCTGGTTTAGTTCACAATGGATGAAGAGTTTTTCTTTAGTCTCTTCAACAATGTACAATTTCCTGTTTCTCTGCAGCTGAAGATACAGACGCAACTGTAAAGCTGAATTCAGAAACTTTTAGGAGGTTGGAGAATCAAGCCAATACCTGACTGTCTCTGCCTGTTCCCTGACCTACAGCCTCTTTATAAAGGCCAATAATGAGAAATCCCTCCAGGTTCATTCACTTATGCACCTCTAACTAAAGGTGGCTCCCAGCTTCTGTGGAAGCAATGGGTAAAACACTGCTGTGTTTTCAAGGCTGGGCTGGCCACACTCTAAAACACAGCAATATGTGGGCAGCTATGAAGAAATTAACTCCAGCCCAACCACACCAGCATAGCCTCCAACTCACACTTAAATGTCCCTGATAATATGGTATTTGTAGTTAGGTACTTCCATACTTTAGCACTGATCTAGCTCTGTCCACTGCTGGCAATTTTCATCCTAATTATTTTTAAATTAATTTTGCCGTGGAGCTGAATGAAAAGAGCCCCAGAGAGCTCACACAGAGCACGAGTCAAAATGTGCAGCGTCTGATTGATGGGGTTAATTGCTGCTGCTCCTTCAAGGAGAGATGATTACCTCAGATCTGTTTGAGCCTTGGGGTTTGTGTTGCACAGGAGCCCCTCAGGCAGGACCTGCTGTGTCGTGATTCCCGTGCTTTTGTGGCTCTTCCCTCCCTTCTCCAGGATGGTGACCAACTCCCTCAGCAGAGTGGTGCTGCTCCAGTTCGAGGATGTGGTGTGGGACTATTCCCTACCTGCTGACAGAGAGGTGGTGAAGGACAAGAAGTCCCAGAGGGGGAAGCGCCAGGGCGCCAGCGCAGAGCAGCGACGAGCTCAGGAGGCTCAGGACAAGCCCCCGGGGTCTCACCAGCCATCAAAGAGCCGTGGAAGACCCAAAAGTATCACACTGAGCCTCTGCTTTTCTGTCTTCTAAACTGATACAAACCAAGCACCCACTGCCTTCAGCCCAGCCCATATTCATTCTCTCTGCTGTTGTCAAGAGCAGATGTGCTGTTCCATTTCAATGGTTCTGTCATTTTCTAGGCTTCTGTGAAACCTTTCTGCCTTTTTACAAGGCTTTGGTGTAAATTCAACACATTTTTCAAGACAGGGACTGTCATTTTCCAACTGAGTAAGAGAGAAATCAGTAGTAGTATTCATATTCACACAGCTGTCGGCTTGGAAACACGCTGCTGATTCAGGGCTTGAATTATTCATTACGAACACCCGAGAAAGTGAGAGAACACCTACATTCAGGATCTGCCATCCCTGGGAAAGGCAACTGCACAGAAACAGGCACCTTTTCAGTTGTAACACGGCGATGTTATTTTGTTTAAAGTCAGAGCAATTCAATACAGTTTGATGACAAATCCTCCAGCTCACAATCAAACTGAATATTGCAGAAAAAGTGCTGGGCTAAGAAAGGGTTCCTGCTTTTCAGGCCACCAGATGCCAGCTGATGCTCTGCTTGGTAAAAGACAGGACCCAAGGGAATGGCTGGAGCTGGGCCAGGGAGGGTCAGGCTGGAGATCAGGGCAAGCCTGGCACTGCCCAGGCTCCCCAGGGAATGGGCACAGCCCCGAGGCTGCCAGGGCTCCAGGAGCGCTGGACAGCGCTGCCAGGGATGCCCAGGGTGGGGTTGTTGGGGTGTGTGTGCAGGGCTGGGGGTTGGACTGGGTGATCCTTGTGGCTTCCTCCCAACTCAGCCTATTCTGTGATTCTTTGATTCCATGATCTGCAGTGTGTGGGAAAACCTCTCAACCCCAAACGTGTTGCTTTGTTTTTGGATACAGGTGGTGAAGCCGAACAGGGCCCTGCTCCCCCTGTACCTGAGGAGGCGGAAGACACTTTGCAGCCTGAGCTGTCCAAGAGAGACCCAAGCTGTCCGATGTCCCCTGACAAGTTCCTCTTAACAATCGGTGCCCTGCAGAACTCCTGCAAGCCAGCCCCAGTTGGCTCGAGCACTGAGCTCTCTACAAAGGCCAGGGACGCACAGCAACAGCGCCCTGGGAAGGTGCCAATGTCCAAAACGCCCCTGCAGCACAAGCAGGAGCAGGCAGCCCAGCTCCAGCGTGCCAGGCTGCACAGTGACTCTCTGACCATGACAAAAACCTCGACACTCTTTGAAACCAAAATGCTGCGGCTCAGGCTGCAGAACTCTTTGCACAGCCCCGCTGTGAAATCCTCCATCCCTGCTCCCTGTGTTGTACGTCCCAAGTTTTGTGGCTCTCTGCGAGAAAGGAAAACTCCCAGTGGCCATGGGAAAGATACTCCTGGCCCCAAAGAGGGGGATCAGCTCATCGATCTCTGCACAGCTTCCTCAGAGCTGATCCAGCCAACACCTGGCACGGCTGCACAAATGAGAAATGAAGTTCCCAGGGGAATAGAGCCCTCCTGCCCCTATGGTTCCCGCAGGGACAGTGGGTTCAGGCTTCTGACAGCAGAGCAGGAGGCACGTGAGGCAGCTGAGGCAGCTCAGCATCAGGCACAGCAGGCAGAGTCCACAGAAGCTGAGGAAAGAGCCAGAAGGAAAGCCTGGCTAAGGAAAATTAAAGGCCTACCTGTGGATTCTTTTACTGGGGAGAGGAAAACGCTTGCTCCGGAACTCGGGCATAACACATTTATCTGAGGTGATGCCTGAGTCCGACTAAGAGCCACGACCTGGGGACTCTGGTGTCCAGCTGAGTCTGCCACGTGGCTTTAAGTATAAAATATAGATATATTCATTTATATATATTTAAGTATATTTAGTATATTTAAGTATACTCCCTGTGGTTTTAAGTGTAAAACACATCCCCACCGTAAGTAAGAAACACAATTGGTATATTCAAGGCACTGAATGGACTGAGCCCTCTCCTGGATTTAACTCCCTAAACCTGCTGTCATTACAGACATGGCACTGTCTGACACCAACGCAGCTCAGCATGGGCTCAGCCCTGCGAGAATAATAATAAAATTATCAGAACTTTTGTGGATTGATCAGAGTGCAGCAGTTCTGGTTGGAAATTTACATCTCTGAAACTCTGAAACTCTCCCCACAGTGGGGCTGTGATTAAGTGTTGGTTTGTTTAATTCAGTGCCATCTTCGACTTGCAAACCCTGGGATGGAGCCAGTGAAAAATAACCACGGGGAGGCTGGCAGCTGGCGTGGCCCGGCACATCTGTGCCGTGGCACAGGGACTGTCGCTGCGAGGTGGCTGTGCCTGGCGTGGTTTCCAGGCACAAGGGAGCAGGGATTTCACATGCCGCCACAGGATGGCAGCTTCTCCCAAGGAATCAGGGTAAGCCCACCCCGCTGCGGCCACGGAACCTGCGTCACAGCCCCCTGGGGAAAACGCCTCTAAAGAAAGCCTGACGGAAAAACATCACGGAAAGGCTGATTCCTTTTTGGCCGTGACGAAGTGAGGAGGATCAGAGGGTTGTGTTCAACCCGGAGTGGATAAATCAGCACCTCCCTGCAGCTGTGGGTGCTGAGGTACTTGGAAGGGGTGACAGGCAAAGGTGGTGGTGTGAGATCACCCCAAGGGCAGGGCTGGACCAAGTCCTTCTGTGATGGGCTTTGGCTCAGCTCGGCAGAGGGAAAGCTGGGACAGGGTGTTGGAGATGGCCTGGAAGGGAATTAACCTGTGGCAAGATGTCAGGCCTGGTACGTGAAGTCACAGAGGTGACTGAGGGGAGGCTGCTTTTCATAGAATCACAGAAGCACAGAATGGTTTGGGTTGGAAGGGATCTTAAAGCCCATCCAGTGCCACCCCTGCCACGGGCAGGGACACCTTCCACTGTCCCAGGCTGCTCCCAGCCCTGTCCAGCCTGGCCTTGGACACTGCCAGGGATCCAGGGGCAGCCACAGCTGCTCTGGGCACCCTGTGCCAGGGCCTGCCCACCCTCACAGCCAGGAATTCGTTCCTAATATCCAATGTACTCTCCATCAGTTTTAGTGCCTTAATTCAGCTTTGAACTAAACTGACCCGTTCTGTGCGCCTGGATTTTGGCATGTGACACAAGCTGTGACAAACTGAGTCGTGCAGGATGCGATGCACCCACGAGCACACAAAGCCAGGCAGAGGGGTGGCAAGAGAGTTTTGGTAGTTTTGGTGTAAGCAGGTGTCACTCAGGTTGTCCTTGCCCTCCCCGAAGTGTAGGTATTATCCTGTTGTGGTGACACCGTGTTGGTGTCACAGCAGTTCTGCCTGCACAGCTCAACAGGTGTCTCTGAACAGAACGTGCTTTATCCGAGTGTTGTTTATAGCTGAAGTGTCGCTTTTCCAGCAGAAACGCTGGACGCTTCACACGGTGAATAGAAAGCAGCAAGACACTACTAAAAAGCGGCAATAACCTCTTTTATAAATACTTCTGTTTATTAAAAAGTAAATTGAGTTTTTATGTGGTACTGTATTTATCAGCAATAGCCGGTGACGACCTGTGAAACGGCGGACTGAATTCCATGGGAGGCAGTCCGGGGGTCAGGGCAGGCCGGGCTGCTGGCGGCCCCTCAGGCGGTGCCGGTTCCCCAGGGCCCCCCGCTCCCCTCACGGCGGTTGGCGGGAGCGGCGCGCGGCCCCGGCCACGTCTCGCGGCCACGTCTCGCGCCCGGCGCCCGCCAG
>VZTD01002910.1:75586-115108 GCA_013397725.1 Rhagologus leucostigma
CCGCCAGCGCGCACGCGCGGGGGGCGGGCGGCCGAGCGGGGTCACGGGGCGGGGCGCTCTGCGATTGGTCCGCGGCCGTGACGCACCAGGGAGTGGGCGGGATCACGGAACGGAGCGCGCCGCGATTGGTCCGTGGCTGTGACGCGCGCGGCGGGGCGGAAGTGGCGGCCCCGACCATGGTATGGGAGCGGGAGCGGGGGCTTGGACGTGGGACGTAGGACCGGGACCGGCATTCGGACTCGGACTGGGATCAGGGGCTTGGCCATAGGTCACAGGACCGGGATATCGGGACCGGGATTGGGACAGGGGTCGGAGCGGGGGCCTAAGCATGGATTATAGGACCGGGACCGGGACTGCGACCAGGAGCGGGACCGGAGCGGGAGCCTGGCCATAGGCCCGGGCGAACTGCGGGGCACAGAGGCGCTTTCTGCCCTCACAGGCCCGTCCATACCCACAGCCCCCGTTCGGCTCCACAGCCGGTGCCCAGCAGTGTTTCACACACACACACACACACACACACTGAGCTCTAGGGCCTCACTTTGCAGCACAGGTTGTGTAGGGAGTCACAAGAGAGTGGCTTTCCTCTTAGCAGTTTTCCGTCCTGGCCACAGTCCCGGGCAGTGACTCTCTTGGAAGGCTCAGGAACAAAAATATTGCCGCACCTGGGTTGTTATTCAGGCAAGAAGAACGAGTGTCAGGGGCTGTTTGTTAAAACCAGGTGCAGCTCACCAAAGCCGAGGCCTAATGACCATTTCTCAGATCACAGTGTAGGCTCGTATGTGCTTAAATCTTCACATTCTTCCCAAATTAATTCTGGTCCTGAGGTGCCTCTGTGACTTTCTGGGTGATCAGCACTGTCCCAGGTTGAAGTTGAAAACTATTTCATTTTCATCCTGTAACGCTTTGCCTCTGCTCCCCACTTCAGGACAGCAGTGATGACATTGAAGATGTGTCTCTCTTTGATGCAGATGATGATGTATCCAGGAGATCCAAAAAGTCAAGAATAAGGTCAGTGGTGACAGAGGGAGTTCCTGGGTGAGCTCCAAGCAGAGCCACGAGGAAGGAAGGAAGGATTGTCACGTTACATCAAAGCCTGTAATGGCTGATCCCTTCTTCATTTATTTGGAAGTAATGGAGAGTAATTTGTGGATAACTGAGAGCTCCACTTCCAGAAGCCCTGCTGGAATTTGTAGAACTGTCCCTTCCTGCTCCTGAGTGCCCTTACTCTTAACCTGTGTTTAACTCCCGGGTGTAAGGGAGGTACAGCTCTGTGTAAGGGGGGTTCTCGCCGTGTCAGGGGCTGGTTCTGGGCTGCTCCGTGATCTCCTCCTCAGGCTCCATTCCCAGGTGTGCTCTGTGCCCTGCTCTCCCCATGGTCTGGCCTGCTCAGTCCAGCTGCTCCTTCCCTGTTGTGCCCCAATCCCGCAGGGAGCTGTGTCCGTCCCCTCGAGCCGTGGTGGCCTCGGCTCTGCCCTGCTCCTTTCTGACCTGGCAGCTGCAGAGGAGCTGCAGAGCAGCCTGGGCTGCTGGGAGGGGACCCTGCTTTGGTTGGTTCCAGGGGAGCTTTAAGGTCCCTCCCAACCCAACCCATTCTGGGATTCTCTGAAATCACAAAGAAAGGCAAATCTGCTGTGTTGGGAACGGGATCTTTCCTTCGGGGGAGTGTTCTCTGTCAGAACCTCTTTAAATTTACCCCAAAAATCGCCTTAAATTGAATACCAGGTAAAGCTGCCTGTCCCCTCCCACCCCAAATCCTGCCTGCACGTGGGATATCTCTGCGTGTGGAATGTCTCTTCCTTGTGTCAGCTTCCAGGCAGTTATTTCCCATATTTTCAGAACGCTGGGTTCGTGTTAGGATGCTGACCCTTATCCTATGGGTTGCTGGGAGGTCCCTCGGCAATGTCACTTGCCTGCAGGAGCTGTGACTGTCCTGTCCTTCATTCCAGGCACCCAGTGGCATCATTTTTCCACTTATTCTTCCGAGTCAGTGCCATAGTTGTTTATCTGCTCTGTGAGCTCTTAACCAGCAGCTTCATTGCCTGCATGGTGACCATCATCCTCCTCCTGTCCTGTGACTTCTGGGCTGTAAAGGTGAGTTCCTCTCGTGCTTTTTGTTATCCTTTACTTGCTGTATGAAAACAATTGACAGTGGTATTCATGTCTCAAAAAAAGTAATTAATTTGTGCCTCTCCCACAAAGTGACACAGTTCGTGGGTTCTCTTCTCTTTCAGAACGTCACAGGGAGGCTCATGGTGGGCCTTCGCTGGTGGAACCAGGTGGACGATGATGGCAGAAGTCACTGGGTGTTTGAAGCCAGGAAGGTAAATGGTTTTGTTCTAATCTTGTAATTGTTTCTGGTTTATGAACCCGCTGTTAATTGGTGGTTATGGAAATTACTCCTTTGGCTGTTTCTGAGCTTTGTAACTGAACCATGCAGGAAATGTCATTTTCCCCAGACTTACCCTTCTAGCCCCAGGCATTCCAAGAGGTTTTGATGCTGCTGCCTCCAGTGATTCTGAGAGAAAAATGAAAAGAGTCCCTTACTTGGAAACACTTTCTGTTGCAGAGATGTCTTTGTGTGATGTAGAAATGAATCTTGGAAGCACCCACTGCTGTTGTGTGGAGGGAAATCCCAGGGAGTGTGGGGATTCTGCCCTGTCCTTAAGGACATGGGATCTGTCCTTAAGATGGAGCAGCCTGATCACTTCCATTTCCTCTCTGTTTCTAGGTGTCAGCACAAGGGAGTAAAACCTCATCCGAAGCAGAGTCCCGAATTTTCTGGCTAGGCCTGATCACCTGCCCGATGATCTGGGTGATCTTTGCCTTCAGTGCTCTCTTCTCTTTCAAAGTGAAGTGGTTGGTGAGTCCCTCCCTGAGCTCCATGGTGGATCTGGCTCTGTCTGAGCCAGGAGGTGACAGCTGGTGACTCTTTTTCCCTGTCGCAGGCAGTGGTGGTGATGGGGGTGGTGCTGCAGGGAGCCAACCTCTACGGCTACATCAGGTGTAAGGTTGGCAGCAGGAAGAACCTGACCAGCATGGCAACCAACTACCTTGGGAAGCAGTTCCTGCGGCAGGTGAGGCGTCCAGGGCTCTGGAATCCCTGGGGAAAACAGGTGTGGCCACAGAAGAATGTTGGTGTTTGAGCTGCGCAGTGGGGCCCTTCCCATGCTGCTGCCTGGGGCACCCGAGCCCCGCTGGTTCAGGCACAGAGCACTGCTGATTGTCGCCACCCAGCCCCGTGTGCAGCGCCGTGGTATTGGCTGGTGCCACGGATAAATGCCTTGGGAATTACTGGGATGTGACTGGTGGAAGTAACGCTCACGGCTGAAAGGGCTGCCACTGCCCTTTGTGTTCTTTCCCACTCCCACCCAGCTCTTCCCAGCAGCTCCTGTTCTTCCCCAGCTCTGGGTTTCCTCCTCCCAGGGGTCCCTGCAGCAGCAGGAACAACCACCCCAGTTCCACTTCCAGGCTGCCACTTCCCTGCTGCTTGACTGCTTTTCTTGGCTGTATTGATGACTCTGGGAGAGGTGTTTTGGCTGCCACAGATTCACAAAAACTTGCTGGAATTACTGCCATTAGTGTGGTCAGAAGCTCAAACACTGATGGACCTTTCTTGGCACTCTGTGCTGGGCCCGTCCCCTTCTTGGTTTGCTCCTGCGTTCTTGTACCCTGGCAGGGGTTACCCAGAGGCCCAGGCCAGTCTCAGGCTCTGGCAGAAATGAATGTTTTGCCCCAAAATCCCAGCAGTGACTCACAGAGCTCTCCTGCCCTCTTTGATTTTGCCTCCTGCAGACCGTGGCTACAGAGGACCAAGCAGCATCCTGAGTGTGGTGGGAGCCTCAGGCCAGGCTGGATTCCCAGCAGTGACCAACAGAGAAGGTTGCTCTGACCAGTTTGGGAGCTGCACACGAGGTGTGAATCAAAAGAAGTAAATAAATTGTGCAAGACTTGAGGTTAACACTCCTGGCAACTTATATTCCATTTTCCACTAGCAGTTTGTGTTTAAATCCTTTCTTTAGTTTGATTATTGAGAATTAATTTGCTTAAACTTTAAATTAAAAGATAGCCTGAGTGGGTTTCATACAGATTTAGAACTACTGGATGAGTTAAGAGAAAATTGCTGGAGATACTTCAGAAAAGCCATGTACAAGCTGAGCCTTGGGAACTCTCCTGCTCTTTCAGCACTTGGTGCCTCAGGTAGTTTCAGCTGTGGACAGGTTTTGCTCTTGGAGGTTGTTGCTGCTTCTGTTACAGTTTAGGGAGTGACGTTTTGGCCCTGCATCCCTCACTGTGTGACTGGAATGGCGCTCAGTGGTTGCAGTGAGGGGCATCTGAAGGAAATGGAGCTGGTGGGAAGATCACTGAAATCTCATGGCAGCTGCAGAAAGTGACCTGTGAGCGGGCCCTGGTTTTCTGAAGCATCCACAGACCTGGGGAACATCCCAAACCCCTGGATCTGTGGGAATCCCTGCAGGCCTGTGCCTGAGAGAGCAGCAGGAGTAGAACCAGTTTCCAGGGAAGGCTGCACCCCCAGTTCCAGCCAGGGGCTGCGAGAATGGCCCTTGTCTGCCTGACCTGTTACACCGAGGCCATGGGGTGTCCTGGAGGGGACACTGGGGCCTTTCCTCAGGCCAGGAGGGTGTGGGGGAGGTGATCAGCAGTTCCCTTGGCACAGGGAGTGGGACTGGCAGGGTGTTCCCTTCCTGCAGTCCGTGCCCTGTGCTTGTCCTTAAGCTCCCCAAGGGGTCTGAGCTGGGGAGAAGCCTTCTGTGGGATCGTGGCTTGCAGTGCTCAGTGGGATGGCAGTGGTGTGGTCTGAGCTCATCTGTGCAGAGGGGTCAGTCCCTTCTCGTGGGCTTCTGTCCCAGGAGCTTGTGCTTCCACAGCAGTGGGTGCTGAACACTCTGGGTGAGGAATTTTAGGTGCAGAATGTGGTTTCTTTTTGACTCCTGGGCGCTGTGAATTGTGGGGTTGCATTAACGTGGTTCCTCTCCCCGTGCTCTGCAGCACTGGGAGCTGTACATTTGTTTAACTCTTTGGATCGATACCTTCCTTTTGTAAATACCTATTTATAAAATCTTGAAATTAAAATACTGCTTTGTTTAACCAGCCCAGACATCCCTTCTGTGGTTCATGGCTCAGCTTCATTTCTACCCTGTGTCCTTGTCAGGTGCCTTTAGCAGGGGTTTATTGTCCATTTAAAGAGTGCTGTTCCTCCAGCTCTGGCACAGTTCCTGTCACCCAGGGCTCTGCAGAGCTTTCCCTGGGCGAACACTGCCCAGGCTGCTGGAGCTGTCACCGTGCAGAGCTGAAGTCAGCGTCACTCCAAGGCTCATCTCCTTTGAGGGCACTCAGAGGTGCCCCCTGCCCAGACCCCTGTGAGTGCTCAGTGCCCCCACCAGAGGACCTTCAGTCCCCATTTACATCCAAGGGATCAGTTATTTCTAGGGAATCAAGGTAAAGAGGCCAAATTGAGTCAAACCCTGAAGCAGAGACCCTTCAGCAGCCACATGGTGACGTGCAAGTGCCAGTCCTGCAGGGAGGAATGGGAATGCTCCCTGCTCCAGCCCCTGTTCGCTGCTGGGCCGAGGGGCTGGCACGGCTCCAGCCACAAGCTGCTGCTTCTACAGTGTGTTAAAAGTTTTGGACTTCATGTTTATTCACCTGCTGCCAAAGCTCCCCCCAGACTCCTGGAAAACAGGGCTTTTCTGGACGTTGCAGTTTATTTAACCAAGGACAGACGCATTTCTTAGTAGGTGCCTTTAAACAGAGCCTTGTTGGGGTTATTTTTAGCTCTTGGCAAACATTCAGGCTTTTGGCTTCTGAGAAACTGGCAGTTTATTGCATTTCTGTCGTGGATCAGAACCAAATTTCTTATCTCTGCTGCAGTTGGGTGTGAGTCTGGTTTGATTCTCACTCGCTGTGAGCTGGGGTTTCCTGGGGAGCAGGAAGTGGGAGTTGCCTCAGAGCAGAGAAATTCTCTGAATGTGCTTTTTTCCACGAGCCCCAGGGCTCCACACTGAGCCAGTTTCTGGAGCATCAGCTGGGTAATGCTGGCCCCACCTCAGCCCTGGGTGGGGGCTGAACTCAGAGGGTTTACAGAGCAGAAATACTCCAGGAGCAATAATAATAAAATACTCTTTGCTTTGAAATAGGAAATACAGCTCGGATGGTGCAAGCACAGCTGGAAGGTGGGCTTGGAATTATCCTCATTTCACAGGCAGAGGCCTGTTTGGAGTCCTTGGAATATGGGCCAGTGAGGAGCTGGGATAGAGCAGGCCCTGGGGCACCCTGGCTGGCTGGGTGCTCACACTGATCCTCCGTTTGGTGACAGTGGGGACCTGTCCCCTCCCTCCCTCCCCCCTGCACAGCTGCTGGGTGCTGGATGCCCTGGCAAGGGGCTGCATTCAGGGACACAGGCAGGGCTTTCCCTGGCCCTGTGCTTTGACACATTACTGGGATGCATCGGGACATTCTAACCCCAAAGAGCTTCCCAGGCAGTTTTTCCCCATTCCCTCCCTCGGTGCTGTCCAGGATGCTGAGGGGGCCGAGCAGCCGGATCTGGGCACTTGGGGCCTGCCTGTTCCTCCCTGGACCCCTTGGAGCCTGGCTGGGGCTGGAGGGCTGCAGGGAGGCTCTGTTGTCGCTGCTTGCCAAGGCCACACACGGGACAGGACAGGACAGGACATCCCAGCTGGCATTTCCAGAACAAAGCTGCAGTGCCTCCGGAACGTGACCTTTGCAGACCAAAGGCTGCGGCCGAGGGTGCTGGAAGTCGGCCAGGACTCGGCGCCACTTCCAGGGCTCCGTCCAGGAAGGAATTTCTCGCTTCCCTCCTGCCTTCCTGGGCAAAGAGCCGCTGTTTGGGAGCAGGGAGCGCTGCCCTGGGCAAACCCAGGAGAGCCGGCGCCTCTCCCTGCCGGGGCTGCGGGGAGGGCAGAGAGGAAACGCTGTTTCCGTGAGGGGTTCCGTGCCGCTGGCTCTGCGTGTGCCCAAAGCACCCCGGCGGTGTGGATGCCATTCCAGTTCCTGCCTCTCCTGCCCTGGGGACAGCTGCCCCTGGGGACACTCCGTGCCGGGTTCCGCCGCTCAGCCCCAGCGCTCCAAGGCTGGAGTTCCACTGCTCCTCCTCAGGGCCAGCATCGCTGGTGGGAGCTGCACGGGGCAGCCTCTCCCTGCTCCCAGCCGTGTCCCAGGAAAGGCTCCTGGCCCAGCGAGCCCCTCAAACCCCGGGCTCACCTCGAGCCAATTCCGCGGCCTGGCAAAGCTGCTTGGAGAAGGCCAAATCCCAGCCACGCTTCCCAGAGCACCTTTGGGGCTCCCTCTGTGGGTTTTGTGCCACTAATTTGGTTGATTCTGAGCCCAGACAGATTCCGGGTGTCTGCAGTGTCCTGCGGCAGAGCTCCACAGGTAACCGTGGAGAGAGGCTCCGCCTCTCCGTGTGGCACCTGCCAGGTTATTTTGTGTCCCTCTGCAGAGGGAAGGGAAGGACAGGAGGGTTTGGTGTTTGCAAAGAGACTGGGTTTGCATTAAATGTGGGGTTTGAAATCCCAGACAGACTCAAACTGCTGGATCAAGTTGCTGGAGATCCAGGGTGTCCCCTCATACCCAGGGGCTCAGCTCATAGCACAGTGCCAGGAGCACTCAGCATCCTCCAGGACAGGGATTCCATCTGAATCAGAGCATAGTGAAGCCTCCAAGGAGCAGTTTTGATACCTCCAGGTAAGAGCAGAAGGGTTTTCTGTGCTGTCCTGCTCCCTTTCTGCTCCCTTCTGTCTGTTAATGCCAGGCCAGCCCATCCCCCATTTCTGCACATTTCCAAGAGCTTTGATATTCCCCAGAGTATTTGCCAAAGCCACGCTGAGGTTCTTCAGCTGATTCTTCTCTCCGTGAACCCTGGTCTGCAGAAGGCCCAAGTTTGCTCCACATGGGAGTTGGACTTTCTGCTCTGTTGTTCCTCACATTCCTCCAAGAATCCTTAAAAACCACCAGGGTCACACTCACCACGTCCCACCCATCCGGCACTGGGAAAGCATCAGTCTGGGGATTAATGCTCCGTGAGTTCATCCCTGAGCCCTCCTGGAAACCTCCTGGGCCTGTGGGGTTGTTCCTTTGAGCTATCCCTCCCCGTGTCACCAACCTCGTTCCATTTCATTCATTTTGGGTGAGCTCTGTAGTGTTTTTTCCTCCTTTTTTTTCCATCCCAAAGCACTGTGTAAACAACTCCATAGTAACGGCTGGAGCCCGTGAGTCATTCAGCTTTTATGCCACAGCCACTCTCCCTGCTGCTGCTGCTGCTGCTGCTGCTGCGATTCCAGAGCAGGGGAGGGCTCAGCTGCTACTCACTGTTTCCTACGCAGGGCACCACCATTGGGTCCGGCCCTGTTTTGTGGTTTGTGTCACTTCTGCCCCTCAGAGAGATCCTCTCCCGCAGTGGGACCTTCAGTGCTTGTCACCTGTCCCGTCTCCTCTAAACTCACCTCAGTTTCTTCTCAGCTGGATTATGTTTTGTTCTTGTTGGAGCCCTCCCTCACATCCAGCCCCTGTTGTAGAAGGAATTTGTATCACCTCTGGTCTTGGGAACTCCCACACCTCGTTCCCAGCACCCGAGAGCCCACTGGAGGTGAAAAACCCTCCTGTGGGCAGAGGTCCCAACCCAAACCCTCACCTAAAATCTCTTTGGATGAGGGAAAAACTATTCCCACGCCTTTTGTGAGCCCTGGATTTCTCACGTTTTAATTGCCCAGAAGTTTGGTTTAATTAGGACTGGACTGGATGGAGATGGGGACAGGGACTTTGCCTGGATCCTGCTCCATCCCTGGCTCACACAGAGCGGGGGACTCAGCCGGGAGCTGGGGCAGGAGAGCGGCCAGGGCTGGATGCAGGTTGGAGTTCTTGGATGTGGAGCCTTCACAAGGCTCCCCCAGCCAGATCTGGGGGATCAGACTGACCTCCCCCAGCTCTTTCGCAGCTGCTGCACGCGGGACACCCCAAATCCTCAGCACAAACGGGAGAAAAACGCAGGATTTGGAACATCCCTGTGGGATTTTCCGCCGTTTGCAGCAGGATGAGGAGGGCAGCATCCCCTGGGGTGTGACCAGGCTGGGCAGCCTTTAGGGGACATCAAACCAGCGAGCCCCCGGACAAAACCTCCTCATCCCCACGGCTCTGGTGTCTGAGGGCAGCAGCAGCAAACATCTGGAGCCGCACAGCTGGGCTGACCCTGCCCTGGCTCCCTCCAGCCTCTGCCTGGCCTTTGATCCATCCTCTCCACCCGATCCCGCTCCCGTCCAAACCCGCCCGGCAGCAGAGGGAGCCCTTGCGCCTTTGTTTAAAGAACAATTAAATCAATAACAATTTAAAAACGGAGCAGAGAAAGCTTCCGGGACGGGCTCGTTGGACACAACTCCCGGGATCAATCCTGCGGCGTGAGGAGCGCCAGGAGCCACCTGCGGGCGCGGTGGGCAGGGTGCCACCCCCGGTGCCACCCCGGCCGCGCTGCCTGCCCTCCCTGCCTCGCAGGGGGTGACAAAAGGGGAACGGCCACCAAAACCAGCGCTCCTTCCGTCAGCGCTGGGGCCGGGCAGGGAGAGAGCGGGCTGGGATGGGATATAACGGGAACATGATTCACTGCTCTGCTGTCACAGGGGGTGTGAGCAACCGCTGCAGCTGGAAAAAGTCAGTAAAAAGTGAATTTTCTGCCAGCTCTGTGTGTGTGGGACCGGCTGCCTGGGCTGGCTTCTCCAGCAGCCCTAGGGACCGCCCCGATTTTGGGGAATAAGCTGTGATTTGATAAATGCTCCCTAGGAAAAGGATCCTGCCCTGGGCTGATCCCTGGGCTGATCCACACGGGAGCCTGAGGAGCCTGCAGAGTTTGGCTGTCGCTGCCTGCCTCCACCTTGACCTGTGCAAATCTGGTTGAGTCAAGGCCCATTTCCCTGGAAATCCAGATTTCCCTGTTCTGGGAAGGCCTTTGCCAGGCTGGGAGGGGAAGGCGTGTGGCAGTGTCGGTGGGATTGCCCATGGATGGGAGATGGATGGCATGGATTTTTGAACTTCTGTGGCTGCTTAACTTAGGCTAAACAGCACCCAGAGGTGTGGAAGCAGCGGGAGCCTCACAGTTCCCTCGAGGAATAACTCCCAGTTCTGCCTCCTGAGCGTCCTCCTCCGGCTGGGAGCATCCACAGCCCCAGATGTGAACCCACAGCTCAGGTCTCTCCCGCTCTAAATATGTACCAGGAGGAAATTCCAGCCCTGGCCCCTCTTGGCAAAGCTCTCGGCTCTGCTCTCGTGGTTTGAGCCGCAGGACCTCTGACTTCCAGCTGCAAAAATCCTGTAGTTACACAAGAGGAAGCAGCACTGCTCATGTGCACGGGAATTATCCCATGTCCTGAGCCTCTGCCGGGCCTGGAAGCCATCTGTGTGACCCTTCCCGGGGTCGGCGCAGAGACATTCCGTCTTTCCTGTGTCATTCCGAACAAAAAGCCAAGATCTGGCTGCTGCTCGCAGCCCTGGCAGCCGCCGGGTCCGTGTGTGGGACACTCTGAGCTGTTTTCCTTAAATGTGATTTAGCAACGCCCAAGCGCGTCCAGCCGGGAGCCGCCGGAGATGTGTCAGGGCCTTCAAGGAAAGGGAATAAAAAATGAGCACAACTCAAGGGCTGAAACCTTGTAAGTCTGCAGGACTCAGCAGCTGTGAGAGGAAACGGTGACGATCTTGGTGTCTGGAGGGAATTTAAGCATGGACATGGATCCAAGCTGTGGAAGCACTGCCTGGACACTACGAGATGCAGAATTTATTTCAATTTATTGCCATTCATGACCTGTATTTGCTGGTAGCTGAACAGTGTCAGTCACTGACAACCAGAGAAGAAGGTTCCAATTAACTGATTTAACTTCTGGTCATTTGTTTAAACCAACCCCATACAGGTGAAGTCAAATCCACTTCATTTTAACCCCATGGAGCCCTCAGGACACCCCCCACATCCAAGGAATCACGGTGTCCCAGGAGCTCTCAGCAGGTGGGTTTGGTGTGTCCAGCTCCAGGTGTGACAAACCACCCCCAAAGAGCCTGTTTCTCTCAGAATGGAATAGGAATTACTTTTAATGTTTAATTACTGGAGTTGGAGCTCGGTGTCTCCTCACTGCCCCTCTCCTTCCCACCAACACAAACGTGTGCTGGGGCTGTGCAGATAACCCATAAATAAACTGACTTCCCAGGAAAGGTTCTGTCTCTGCTCCCTGGGATGGGATTTTTGGGGGAGGACCTGGCTGGCTGTGCAGTTCCACCGTGGGGAAGGTCACTGTGGGTTCGCTGTGTCAGACCAGTGCCAGAGCCACGGAGCAGGAGCCTTTTATCCTGGTACTTCCCAAAAGTGGGGTGAAAGGCCGGGCTCTGTCCTCACGCACAGGATGGGAGACGAGGCCGATGTGCCCGTGGGTGGGGGCAGTGAGGCCGTGCCAACCCCCACGGGTGACAAAGCTCCCTGCCTCTGCCACAGGGCGCCGGGGCCTTGTTTGGGCCTCCCAAACCTTCTCCCGACCCATCCTTTGGAGCTGGCACTGCTGGGATGGGGCGGTGAGTCCCAAACTGGCATTTTCCTCCCCCAGGAAAAGGTCCAAGCCGTGAAGGGCCGGGGGGGCTGGCACTGGCACGTTTCCTGCAGGGAATACAGGAGGGCCAGCAGCACGGGAGGCAGCGGCCCTGCAGGGCGGCTGTTCGCTGCAGCTCTCGCTGCTCCAGACAGGAAAAGCCGTCCCTGGCTTCCCCCCTGCCCTGGCAGTGCCGAGGCTGTTCTGCTGTGTCGGGAGAGGCTGGAGCTGTCCGAGCTCCCGCCGGGACAGCGTTCCCACCGCTCCCACCCCACGGAACACCAGGGTGACTCAGATTTCCCAGAGATGTTCTTACCTTGTCCTGCCCGGCTCTCTCTCAGCAGCAGCCCTGCAAGAGCTGCCCTCTGCCCTTCCCCAGCGTGCTGGGCTTTCCTGTGGATCCCGCACACTCTGGGAGCTGGCAAAGCCCAGGGAGGGCTGGGGGGCCGCGGCACAGCCCGGGCTGCAGGCTCAGGGCAGGTCTGTGCCCCAGCTCAGCTTCTCCTGCAGGGAAAGGCCACGGTGAGCTGGGCATGGCCGAGCAATCGTGCTACACAATCCTGGGAAACACCTCCAGCCCAGCCCTGAGGGTCCCTTTACCAGGCAGAGGAGGAGGAATGGGGGTCACCCTGGATGGAAAGGGATTTTTTGGGACTGTGGTGAGAGCTTTTGGATGTGATCCCAGGGAAGGAATGACTTGGAGGTGGCCTCACAGGCATTTCCGTGTGTCCCTCATAGAATGAGCACCTCTGGCTGTAAACAATAAATCCTGGAAATTGTTCCACCCTCCTGGCACATCCCAAAGGCATCTGGAAAGGAGCCCAGCCCCAGGGAGGAGGATGCTGCAGTGTCCGAGTGTCCGGCTGTGTGACGGATCCGGCTCTGCAGGGACAGGGATTTGGTGGAAGTGATGCAGAGCTTGGCAGGGCCCGGCCGGATCCATGTCACACCAGGAACGGCCTTGGCTCCCTGTCCTGCCAGAGCCCAGCCTGGAGCTGTGCTGGCTCAGGTTGTCCTCATGCTGCTTTTTCCAGAGCAAGGCTCTTCCTGGGGCAGGGGGCTCCCAGAGGAAGGGATTATTCATTTCCAGGAATGTTTGAAGCAGAGGGAGCTCCTGGAATCCTCCTCAGTGCTGGATGTCAGTGTGTTTCCTCAGCACCAGACTGCTCTGTCCGTCGGGGCTGGGGAACCCTCTGGCATCAGCTCCTGGTGCCCCCCGGGCAGCCTGGGCAGCTCCGGGCTGGGCTGATCCCAGCAGAGAGCACGGAGCCTCCCAAAGTGGGCAGAGGGGCTGCTGGCACCTCCTGCGCAGGGCTGGGCTCTCCCAGGGCAGGGACCGCTCGAGCCGGGGTGTTTCTGTGAGTGCAGATAACTCATCCCGATGGAAACCTCTTCCCCGAACTCCCTCTGGCCCTGACAGCGGGACAAGCTCAGCACACACAGGACCTGTGCCCAGCCTGTCACAGAGCAACCACACACTGAACAAAACCCTCTTTTTGCTTGTTCTGAACCTGCCTCCTCCTGCTCTCCTTAGCAGGGCCTTGCGGGGCTCAGACCTCTCTTGGGAGCTGTTCCCTTCGGCCCCCACCCCACTCTCATCCCTCCGGGATGGGCCACCAGCACCCCCTGAGCAGGAGATCTGCAGCTTTTCGGGTGGAATAACCTCATGCTCAGCTCTGCCCCCTTTTCCTGCCCTCTCCCTTTCTCCCTGAGCTGGGGGAGCTGGGTGCACCCGGCCAGCGCTCATTCCCTGCATCCCTGCTCCTCCCAGCACCGGGCGGGGACGCGCTGGGGCTGGGACAGGAGTGAGCTCAGCGCTGAAACTCCTGGCCCGGAGCGGGACTCAGCCCTCGGTGTTGGCCAAAAGCCGCTTTATTTACGGTGCTCCGAGCAAACGGGGACTGTCACCGCCACAGGGGCTCAGCTGCACCAGCCCCCGGGCTCCCTGGAGAGAGGGATGGAGGTGCCAGACCACGCCCAGGAGCTGCCGGTGATGGGACTGGAGATGGGGACAGCTCGTGTGACCCCCAAACTCTGCCCACCCGCGAGAGGGGCTGCCCTGGGGCGCAGACCAGCCCTGCTCCCGGGGTTGTTTTGGGTGGAGTTCCTCGGCTCACTGGAATTTGTTGGTTTCTCCTGCTGTTTTTTTGGGACCATCCTCCCACCTCAGCCCGTTCCAGCTCCCACCCTCTGCCCCTTCCGCGGGCGTCCCCCTCCTGCTCTGTGACTGCAGTGCTCAGGATTGCGATTATGAAAATCTGCCCCCAAACACGATAAAGATGTGCTGTCCCTCCCCGCTGGGCGGCTCAGCCCCCCTCCTCTGGGGACACCGAGGGGTCACACCCTGTCACCGCCCCCAGGGTGACACTGCGGGAGGGCGGCAGCTCCGGGCTCTGGGCACTGTCCCGGGGGCTCAGAGGGGACAGGCAGTGCCTGGGTGGTCCAGCCGCCCCTCCCTCCCACCAGGCATCCCCCGAGGCTCTCGTGGCACGAGAGGCTCCATTACACACTTCCCAAACTCGCTGCTTCCTGCCAGAGACGTGACTCAATCCAGACACAGCAAGCATCCAAATCCCATCCCGTTCCTGACCAGTCGGGTCGGGAATTACAGCCCGGGTCCCACAGGGAGCCCTCGCCCACCTGCCGCAGGTAAAAATCTGCTCCTTGCACGAGGGCTCCGCGTTTCAGTTGGAAAACCCCTGCTCAGTCCCCTGCGGGCACAGAACACAGCCAGTGTGGGGCTGTAGGGGGAACGGATCCCCTCCTGTCCCCGAGACCTTAAAAACCCCTTTTAGGGGTGTGCGGGGGGGTGGCTGGGCTCAGCTGGTGGCACTGATTGAGGAGGAGGCCCTGGGGGATAAAAGCACCTCCAGCAGCTGTAACAGGGCTGGGGGTGCTTTATGGTGTCACGGGCACCCAACAGGGGCCGCGTTCCTGGGCGTGTCCTGGGCCTTGATTCCAGCAGGAGCTGCCCAACTCCGAGCTTGGCTGCTGCATCCAGGTACTGCGGGTGTGAAAATGGGGATGGGTGAGGCTGGGCCTGGAAGGAGAAAGCAGAGGAAGGAGCCTGGAGAAGGGAGCGGGGAGCTGAGCCTGGGGAACCGGCAGCCAGAGAGAGGGCACGAGAAGGGGAATCCGGGCAGTGTCTGCAGCCCCGGCTGTGTCCTCTGCCCAGCTCCCAGTCAGCCCAGCTGCCCCAGTGCCCAGCAGCGTTCCGTACCCTGGTGCAGGCAGCCTGGCGGGTGTGTGACTCCCAGGACGGCTCCTGCATGGACAGACAGCGGAGTTTCCTTAAGAACCTGGGTTTAAGGCCCACACAGCGTGGGAGGATGGGGCTGAAATGTGTCACCATCTCGAACCGTGGCTTTTCTTTAGAATACGTGACTTTGCCACCTGCCTGTGCTCTCCAAAGCCTTTGGGCAGGATCCAGTACTCCAAGGCAGATTCCAAAGCTTTCAGTCAGGCTTCCCTGCACCAGCGAGCCGATGGAGGCAGGCGGGCGAGCACCGGACACCTCTGCAGGAGCTCTGAGAGCAGCTCCCTGCAGGCTGCTCCTCATAGGGAACGCGGCCGCTGGTTCCAGGGCTCTTTAGGAGAAATGGGCGTGAATGTCTCTGAAATGGGTCCCGATGTCTCTACCGGCCCCAAGCCGCACGGGCTGGTTACAGACCCCGGAGAGTTTGACTCCCTGAACTTCAGGGGGATGGACACATGGGGCCGCGCAGGGTCCTGCAGAGCCCAGGCAGCCTGAGCTTCCCAGCTTTGGGGGAAATGCCCGCACGTGTTCACGGGGGAATATGAGGTAGGCGGTTCGGGAAGGCTCAGCCCGGGGGGAAAGGACGAGGGCAAGCCGCGGCCGGGAGCTCGGGAGGAGAGGAGGCTGCGCCCAGAGCCCATGGCGGCATGGCCCGGGGGCTTTGTCTTTATTGCGGTGAAGGTGCGGGACTCCTCCATGTCCTTCATGGACACTGGCTTTTCTCAGGGTGATCTTCCGCGCGCTCCTGGCCTGTCCCTGAGGGGGAACGAAGGAAAAAAAACCTCGTGGCCACTCAGCCAAACACTAATTTGTCTGTTTTGTACCCCCGCTATAGATTCGGTGAGACAAATGGGGAGTTTTTTAAAGAAAATCCTGGAGCCATCAGAACAGGATGCATTTGACCACTTGACATGGACGGGAAAACCTTGCATCAGCATCTTCGAGGAGCTGTGCTCAGGTGAGGCTGTGATGGGCAGGGTTACAGCGGAGGATTCCCACAGTGTGCAGCTCCAGTGCGGGCATTTCCCTCACGCCGCTTTCCTGCGAAACTTTGGGACTTTTTTATGGGTACTCTGAAATCTCCCCCGGGCTGGAGCTCAGCCCGTGGCTGCAGGAGCGCAGCTGGGGCTGGTTCGTGCTGAGCTCGGGGCTCCGCAGTGCCGGGGGTCGGTGTGCGGCCTTTCCTCGGTGGGGCTGCCGTGCGCGGCCTCCGGGACTGCGGGAAGCCCTCGGTCCGTCGGGATCTCTGCAGCTCCCGGGGCAGTCAGGGTTTACTCTGCGGTAAATGTGGGACGCATTCCCTGAAATACCGGGAAATACTCGGGGTTTGTTTCGTGCAGCGGGAGAGGGAGCCTCACTTCTAAGTTCTTGTAGCAGTTCGCTGCCCCAGGTGTACCTCACCTCTCCCTGATCGGCGGTAATTGATGCTAATTAGTGGCTAATTGCAGCTATTAGCGCCTCGTTTGTCTCGGCTGCTCGGCAGGGAGTTGGTGTTTGCACCGGGTGACGCCGAAATGATTTTCTGGGTAGCTCGGCGCGGTTCGTGCAGAGCGAACATTGAATTTTGTGTGTGAAACATCCTCAGCAGAGACACCAGAGCCGGCCCGGGGGTGTGCGATGCCTTCACTCGTGCGTGGGGAGCAAGTGTGGAGTCTGTGGCATAATGAAGTGATTCTGGAGTCTGTAATTTAATTCTGGGTGGTTTGAATTTCCCTGCGCGTTTCCTACATCCTGGCAGTTACGGATTTGGTGCATCTCTGCTCTTGTGACCGCTGCCTGGGGTGGGCTTGTGCCTTGGCCCAGCTCTGTGGCCACCCCAGGGGCAGGTGGAGGAGCCCTCCCACCAACCTGCCAGGGTGTGCTCCTGCCGCAGACACCCCAAAGTGCGGGACCGGCTCCCTGTGGAGGTTCCCCGGCCCCTCCAGCCCCGTCCATCCCCAGCTGCAGGTGTTGCCACTCAGGTGGGAGGGCTGTGTCCCCTCTGCCTGCTGCAGAAATGCTCTGGGTGGCTCTGCTGGGTTTTGCCTGCTGAGGCTGAGCTGCTCTCCAGCCCTGCAGGGATCCCTCCTGCTCCGCTGCAGCTCTGTTTTGTCACCTCACTTCATCCCAGGGGATGAGGGACGTTCCTCAGGGAGCTGCTCTGTACCCCCCACCCAGTTTTGCTGGGATCCGTGGCCAGCGGTGCTGGAGCAGACAGAGGGCCCTGCTGTGTGCAGACAGACAGACAGATGTGCTGTGTGCGCCCGGAGCCCTGCCAGGGGAACATGGAAAGCAGATGTTGGATTGGGACCTGCTGGAGAAGCGCTGGGCCCTCACTTCCTCCCGTGCCTCTGTGGTCAAGGCTGGAGTCAGGAGCTCTGCAGGGCTCAGGCGAGCTCGGAGCGGCTCTGGCTGAACGGAATGTCTGCTCGCGTGGAGTTCGGAGAGTGGAAAAACAGCCAGGAGTCACGTTACATCGGAGCTGAAGCGTGATCAGGAAATTGAGGTGCTCCCACTGCTTTTCCCTGTTCCTAAGGAAGCCTGGAGCTGCTCGGAGTTACCCCAGGGTGACCACTGCAGGCAGCTGGGTGTGGGTGCTCCTCAGTCCGCCCTGCCCTCCCGGACCCAGCCCTGCTCATCCTTTAGGGGCCAGCGTTGGTTGCCTGGGCCCTTCTCCCGTGGGTTTGGGCCAGATCCTCACATCCGTTTGAACTTCCCAAAGAAAGCCCCCAGTGGGTGAGATCCTGGCTGGGCTCCACAAACTTCCCTGACTTCCACAAGCCAAGGAACGGGAATTTTCTCACTTCTCCTATGTCCTTTGCTGTGTCACCAGTGCTTGCTCACCAGACACGAGGGCTGAGCTGTAGGGATGGATCTGGACCATGAAAAAGGATCCTAATTCAACAGGTATTCCCGTTCTGCCAGCCCTGGCTCCTGGCTGCAGCTCGGATGTGGCAGAGGAGCAGTTCCTGCAGCACAGGAGGTGTCTGGGGGAGCTGGAAGCCTTTCTGCAGGAATTTTATTGTGTCTCGCCCGTAGGCTCTGCGTGCGCATTCCCAGGGGGGTTTGGTGGTTCGGGGCTGGAGAGGGGAGACAAAGGTTGCTGCAGGGAGCAGGGATCAGTTTTGCTGAGCAGGAAAACTTCAGTGCGGTGGTTTTGCTCTTGGGTTGAGGAAGAGCACTGCTGGGAAATCCGTGCTGCCGAGGATGTTCCGAGGGACTTGTCCTTTCTGCTCCAGGCCATGTGTGCAGCTGGAGCAGCCCCGGCCCTGGCTGACTTTCAGGGCAGATTAGGGAAACTAATTGGATCCAAATGCCCTGATCTGGCTCCTCTGGATATGGAGTATCTGGGATCCAGCGGGTGATCTGAGGTGTTAAATGCCTCTTGTGCAGGGCTGAGTCCCACAGGTGAGGGCCTGGACGTGGCTGATGGTTTGGACAGGACTTTTGTCTGGAAAACCAGCACTTCAGAGGGGATTAACCTTCTGCTGGGGAAACTCCAGCCAAGGGTGTGTCACTGCTGGCAAGAAAAATCTCTGGATGCTCTTGGACACGGTGGTCTGTGCTTTCATTTGAGGGTGCCTCTGTTTTTAGGATTCAAGCACTTTATGGAGTGTTAATCCAAGACATCCCTTTCCTACCAGCTCAGGGAAAAGGCAGGGTGGGGAGGGGGGCGCTTGGCTTGACTGTTCTTGGCTTTTACCTTCCTTGCACCCCTGGGAAGATCGTTCTGATCTCCAGTTGCATGTTCCATGCAGTGGAGATAGGGCAGGAGGAGGCAGAGGGTGCTGAAAGGCTGAGCTTGGGAGAGCTGAGCTGTTCTCCAGGGACAGCCAGGCAGGAATTTGCTGTGAGGTTTTCTCGAGCACAGCTCAGGAAGATCAATGCTGCGATTGATTAATTCTGTGGTGGGCGCTCCCGTTTCTGGGGAGACTTGTGCACCTGGTGTCCAGGCTCCTTTGGTGTTTGAGTCTCTTGGAAATCACATCCAAAGCTTCCGTGCAGGAATGTGTGAGGGATGCAGGAAACCCCAAGCAGAGCCGTTGGGGACCCCTGTAGGAAAGCAGAGCACAGTTTTCACTGTGGATGGCTGACCTGAGGGTATCAGTGTGAGATCAGGTGTCCTGCTGGCCCCTCTGTCCCCCTGAGCAGCTCCTGGTGGCCTCTGTCACCCCAGGCGTGTCCAGGGCTGAGCGCTGCTGATGGAGCAGCCCATGCACAGCATCTCCTCTGGACAAAAGGATGAACAGTTCCTCCAGAAATCCCCACAGAGCTCCTCAGCTCATGCTGGATGTGCCACTTGTATTTACTTGGTGCTGCTGGCCAGCTCCAGTCGTGCTCCCTCCAGCCTGTGTGTGTGTCTGGGCACTCTGAGAGCTGTCCCTGACCTTCTGCTCACCCACATTCATCTCCTGACCTCCAGCCTGAGATCCTCTTGCTCTGTGTTCCCACAGCTTTCAGAAAGCTGCTGCCATCTAAAGGGCGCAGAGGAGGCTCTGCAGCTGCAGGGCTGGGGAGGTGCTGAGCGCAGAGTCTGTCCTGGGTCCCGCTCCTGCACGGATCTGGGGCAGTCAAATGTGGCAGTGAATCATAAAATCCAGACTGGTTTGGGTCGGAAAGGGCCCTAAAGCCTGTCCAGTGCCACCCCTGCCATGGGCAGGGACACCTTCCACTGTCCCAGGCGGCTCCAAGCCCCGTCCATCCTGGCCTTGGGCGCTGCCAGGGATCCAGGGGCAGCCACAGCTGCTCTGGGCACCCTGTGCCAGGGCCTGCCCACCCTCATGGTAAAAATTCCTTATATCCCATCTAAACCAACCCTCCTTTAGTGTAAAGCCCAGGTCACCTGTGCTTCGGGTTTGTTCTCGGGGTCAGAGCTGTGAAGGCCGGACCTCAGAGCTGGCTCCAAGCAAGGCTCGGGCTCAGCCAGAGCTGGTGTCTGTAGGAGAGCAGGGGATCCAGGGGGAGCAGGGATGTGTTTGTGGGAGCTCACCAGGTTCCTACAGCTTCGTGTGCTGTCCCCAAGCCAAAGGCGAGGAGCACGAGCAGCCCCTTTGTCCTGGGAAATCGTTTGGTTTTCCATGGCCTGTCTGCAGGATTTGGGAATGCTGCTTTCCCTTCTGGTGAGGTGTGGTTTGAAAACGGGGAGAATTTCCTGTGCTGAGTGGAGCTGGAGGCTGACAGAAAGCTGCTGCTGGTGGCAGATACAGAAAGGGTCACACGAGTGGTGACAAAGTGGTGACACGAGTGCTCTGGGTGCTGCCTTGATGACAAAGCTGTTCACAGCTTCAGTTGTCAAAAGTGATTCCCAGCTCTGGATCACAGGGGAGAGGTTTGGTCAGGGAAGGGCTGCTCGGGCACAAAGCCCAGCTCCCTTGGGAGCGTGCTCTGCTGCGTTTGTGACATTCCTGATGGAATCCAGGCCTGGCTTTTGCTTTCTGAGGTAAATGGGTCTGTGGTGTGTGACACCCACCAGGGACCTGCTAATGAGCAGGAAAATGAAGTCATCCAGAAGCTGCTTCAAGTGACCTCAGATCACTCAGGTCATTCCAGGAGGCTCCCAGAAACACACAGCCCCCACCAGAACTCAGCAGCCACAACTCCTGGAGGGAATTTCTTCCTTAGATGTGTGAATTTTATTTTTATCCTCGTGTGCAGCTGCTGCTCCGGCAGAAGCTCTGGAGACACCGGGGCCGGGGGATCTGTGCTGGGTGCAGGGGGAAACACGGCAGGGAGGAGGGGCTGCTGCAGCTGAAGCACTCCAGGAAGGCCTTTGGGTCGGTGACTGTGACAGTCCCCAGGGATAACCCGAGTGCAGGACGGGTCTCGCTGCTCACGTTCTGGCCCTGCCCGTGTTATATTTGGTGGTGGGTCCGGGCAGGGTTTCCTTTTCTGCCCTCGTGTTTGTTCTCTTGTTTGTTGTCCAGGAATGAGGGACTGGGGAGCCCGTCCTGGGTCATCCTGGGTTACCTAGGGATGGGCAGGGGGAGGTTCCCTTCCCGTGGAAGGTGAATTGTACGAACCGAGACGGATCTGGTCGGACACTGAATGTTCCTGTCTCACATTTCTGGCGTGGCAGGGAGGTGTCGCAGCCCTGCAGCATCTTCCTGCTAAAAACAGCTGCTGTCCCAGCCCCGCTCCTGCTGCACGCTGTGTCCAGGACAGTTCGTGTCCCAAGGCCCCTCCCGGGAATGTGGGGTGGGTCAGGGCTGTGTGCCGGGCGTTCATGGCATGCACGGGTAGGGGAGCTGGGGGGTGACGTGACCTTGTCCCTTCTCTCCTGTGCCACAAACGGCCAGGCGTGGAGTCCCCATCCCTCGGGATTTAAAAGCTGTGGATGTGACACCTGGGGACAGCGTTTAGTGGTGGCCTTGGCAGTGCTGAGGGAATGGTTGGACTTGGTGATCTTGGAGGGCTTTTCCAACCTAAACAATTCCATGATTCTGTGATTTCAGAGGATCAGGTTGCTCAGGCAGGACTGGAGTTTGAAACACTGAGTGCAGCAAAGCCAAGAGCTTGGAGCTGCCTGGAGCAGGGAATTCTGTGCCGGAGCGATGCTGCTGGCTCGGAGCTCAGGAGATGTTTGGGCAGTGACATCTCCCGTGGGTCTGCAGCTGGAGGGAGCTCAGCTCAGCAGGAGCCAGTCTGGGAACATGGGAAACCCCAGCAGGAGCCGAGGCAGTCGGGACGAGCAGGGACAGCCGAGCCCTGTGGCCGGAATGTCGTGGCTGGGGCGCGATGTCACTTCTGTCACTTCTCCTCTCAGCCCACGTGCTGATGGGGCTGGCTGGGAATGTTTCCCTGTGCTAAGGGGGATTTCGTGGCAGAATGAAAACAAACAGTGCAGATTTTCCATTTGGAGGGGTTGTTTTCACTGAAAAGTGAGGTTTCTGTTCTCTTGCCTGATCGGGTTTTTGATGCAAAGTAGATGTTTTCCAGTTTTTCATCTTGTCAAAAAGTCAGCAGCTCTGAAAAGCAGATTTATTCCAGTAAAATACTTTCAGGCTGGAGCTTTTCCCTCCCAACTCCCTTTCAGCCAGCTCAACTCATTTTAGCTGTTGGGGTTGGATGTCTCCTCATCTGAGTGCCTTCACACAGAAATCCTTTTCCCATGATTAGAGAGCAGGATTTTAGTGAAAGCAGAAAAAAACATAAAGCAGAAGAGTCTCCACTCTGTTATTGAAAACCTGGTGGGCGCTGCCCAGGCTCCCCAGGGAATGGGCACGGCCCCGAGGCTGCCAGAGCTCCAGGAGCGTTGGGACAGCGCTGCCAGGGATGCCCGGGGTGGGGTTGTTGGGGTGTCTGTGCAGGGCCAGGGAGGGACTGGATGGGGGAAACGGGAGCGGTGCTCAGCCGCAGCAGGGCCGGGACCGGCTGTTCTCCAGAAGGCTTCCGTCAGAGGGGGCTGTGGATGTGCTCTGGGTTCTTCCTTCCCTCCCTCGGAGTCTCGCAGTTAACTGGGGAATATTCCTCCGCGCTGCCCGGGAGGTGCCGGTGCTCCCCGGCACAAAGCCGGGCTGGTCCCTCCCCGTGCCCGGGGCAGGACATGCTCCTGCTGCCACCGGGGTCACTCGGCGGGACAGCGGGGGCTTTGTTTCCTGTGTCAGCAGCCTTTCGGCCGGGGCTGTCCCGAAACGACCTCCCTGCCCCGGCTTTGTGCTGGGCACGGTCGGGAAGGGGAAAGGTGGCGGAGCCCCGGCAGGAATGGAACTCGCTGTTTCTCCCCTTGGTGCTGAGTGGTGAGGAGGGAAATGTCTGCAAACAGCAGCAGTTGCAGCCCTGGTGTTAATGGGACTTTGATCCTATAAACTTCTTTAGCGAGGAATCCTTCCCTGGGAGGGTGGGGAGGCCCCTGGATCCCTGGCAGTGCCCAAGGCCAGGCTGGATGGGGCTGGGAGCAGCCCGGGACAGTGGAAGGTGTCCCTGCCCCTGGCAGGGGTGGCACTGGATGGGCTTTAAAGTCCCTTCCAACCCAAACCCTTCTGGGGTTCTGTGAAGCTATGGCCGCTGTGTCGGGGTTGGGCTTCTCTCATTTCACTCCAGGGAGGCATCCCAGCCTTGCCCCTGCTGGATGTGAGCTCTCATCCCTGTCCCAGCTGCGCTCCCAGGGCAGAGCCTGCAGAGGACGCACGGGCAGAAGGTGCCTCAGGGATGTGAGGAGCTCCAGGCTGAGCAGTGTGGTGGGGTCTGTGCCCGGTGTAGCCTCTGAGGTGGCAAGAGTTCCTGGAGGGTCACCCAGGGACCTCTGTGGGCCTGGAGAAATCTGTGCTTTCGCCAGGAGGAGCTGCAGTAAGTGCTGTGTGCTCTGGAGGTGCCTGGCCACAGCTGCTGTGCTTGGCTGTTGTGTCTGGGCCGGTCCAAGCCCTGCGGGACAGGAAACCTTGGGGGCAAAACTGTGGTGTGTACCTTCCACAAATTAAGCAGGGAGGTGTCCTCAGCACTGATGGAGCAGCAGCCACATCCTGGTCCTTGCTGGGACAGGGGTGTGCATGGACAGGGAGCTGGGCAGGCCTGGAAGCTGCTGTGGGTGGGCTTGGTGTCACTCCTGGGGACAGCTGGAGCCTGGTGTGGATGATGAGTCTGAGGCAGGCTGGCATCAGCTGGAACCGGGGCCAGGCTGGAGATGCTCGGCAGGGCTGCTGTGGGAGCGAGCTGCTGCCCCTTCCCAAAGGGGGGTGGGCTCAGCACTGGCTCCCTGCAGCGTCTCCAGGTGTGGGAGCTGTGTGAGCCCTGGTCCCTGGGGGCACCTCCAGGCTCTGCCCCTGTGCCTGCTGGAAGCACCGAGGTCTTTGGGGGGTCAGGATTTTGGGGGGGCTGTGGCAGCAGCGGGGCAGGAGGCGGGTGTGGAGCCACTTCTGAACATCTTGCCCTTTGCATCCTGCTCCCTCTGCACTGGAGTGCAGGGCACTGCGTCTCCCAGGGGAAAAAATGCCCAGAAATTCCACAGACCCTTCAATATCGTTTCTGTTTTACAGCGAGATAAAAAGGGGCCCTTTGTGCGAGGGCTGAAAGGAACAGCCCAGTCCCACAGCCTCCCCAAAAGCTTAATGTCAACTATTTGCCTCCTCAGACAATAAACAAGCACTTTCTCCTGAGTTTCTGTGCTCTGGCTGCTCCCCCAGCTCGGTGTTCCCCGTTTGGTGGCTCCCATGGCATGGACATGTCCCTGCTGTCCCTCTCCCAGCCAGGGTGGGGCCTGTGCAGAGGTGCTGGGATGGCTGGGGCGATGCAGGGCAGGGGGAACACAGGAAAGGTGACTAAAGCTGGCCTTGGGGAGAGGTGAGCAGCTTGAGCAGCCTTGAATTGAAGGCTCTGCTGCCTGTCTGACAGCAGGGACGAGCCCTCGCTTATTGCTCTGAGCTGGCTGAAGCAGCAGCAGCCTGGTGAATCCCCCTTTGCACCAGCCGGGCCCAGTATCTGCTCCTGCTTGGGCATCCCCCTCCTGCTCTGGGCTCAGGCGTTCCCCCGCTTTAGGTGCCTGCCAAACGAGCAGCAGCAGCTGAGGAGCCGCCCCTGCTATTCTGGGGTTGTTTGCATGAGCACTGGAGCGTCTCGGGTGCAGCACCAACGATTTCTGTCCTGAGCCCACCTTGCCTTTTTGTGCGTGTGTTCCCTTCCCCTTTATAAGAAGAGAAAACCAGAAGTGCGGGAAGGACGGGTGATGTGCCTGCGAAGAGCAGAGCTGCGCTGAAAGCGAGAGGCAGCAGCATTCCTGTGGTCATTGCTCGGTGTCCCTGTTCTGTGCCGTGGATCCCGCCCTGTCCCCAGCAGCACTGTCAGGAGTGTCCCAGGGAGCCTGGGGAGGCAGTGCCTGCACGTTCCTGCTGCTGGGGACACCCTCACGCTCGTTCTTCCTCTTCCTCTGGCACTTTCCAGACTTGGGGCTGTTTGAGGGGCTGCTCCTAGGGTTGGTGAGGGCAGTGCTTGCCCTGGAGAGGGATGTGATCCACAGGGATTCATTGCCACCTCAGCACCTGTTTGGGAAGTATTTGGGAGTGTGGTACCTCCTGGCCTGGGGCGGGACCTTGGCTAATCAGCCATCCCAGTTAGCCCATGGCTCAATTCCCAGTGGATCCAAAGCCCCCTGAAGGCAGGGGATGGGCACTTGTCCACTCTACCTGATGTTGGATCAAGCCCATCCTGGAATAAACAGGAATAAAATACTTGTTGAGCTATTTGTTCCTTCTGCTGGCTTTTCACTGCAGCCCTAGCACCTAGACAAGGTTTTTCACCTTCCCTGGAATCTGTCACGGGATCCTGACTTCCCAAATCTGCTCTGCTGCCTCTTCTGTTGATCTGTTCCTGCTCCTCCCCTTTCAGAGCCTGTGATCCTCTCTTTCCATCTTCATCACACAGCCCCCAGTTCACACTCACAGGGAGGAGCTTGGCCTGGGAGCAGCTCGTGGAGAACTTCAAACAGTAGAATCAGATGAATGAATAAAGGGGATTTTTGTTGCTCTTATCCTTTCATCAGCTTGATTTGGTTCCCAGCAGTTGATTTTGCAATTGCTGTTCCATCTTTGTGCTGAGCGTCAAATTAAAATCCTGCTGGAGTTGGGAGCAAACTGCTGTGGAGCTGTACAGGACAGGGAAGGTCTGAGGAGCACTTGGTTCTCCTCATTTTGCCTAAGCTGAGAGGTTGGAAAACCCTTGGATGGGAGCCATGGAGGCAGGAAGCCTCTGTCCTGAGGATCCCCCAGCCATGCAGGCTAAGCGGGTAAAATGCAGCATTAAGATGGGCCCAGTTGTGCTTGTCAGCCTTGGCTCCCCAGGCCGTGGGGCAGGAGGGACAGCAGCTGCTGCTTCTTCCCAGGGTAGTCCAGGAGTTTTCTGTGCTTCCCTTTAGTCGTAGGAAAAGGAGGTGTTTTGGTGTGAATGAAAATCCTGCGTCAGGGGAAGATTGTAGAGTCATTAATGCTGGAAAAATCCTTTAAGGCTGACTCCAACCCTGAATCTCACAGTGCCATCTGCACCCTGAGGCCCCGTTCCCGAGGGCTGGGATCTCCCTTCTGGGCAGGACCCTGTCCCCAAGCCTGGAGTCCCCTGGGCTGCAGGGACGTGTGAGTGCCCAGTTCCTGCTTCCCGTGGCCACAGGGAGCCACGTGTGGAATCTCTTCCGCCCCAGCCCTAGGATGTGTCAGCTCCTGCAGGCCAGGGCACCCCAGCCAGGAATGTGGGAACCACACAGCCAGAGCCAAGTGAATGGGAAGCTGAGGGGGCCCAGAGCCTGACAGCAAGACTGGCTTAAAAACAAATGAAAGAACAGAGGGAGAAATAGTTCTAATGATTGTGAACTTTAAAAACAGAAAATAAAAGCTTATTCTTTCCCAGAGGTCCCTCTGCAGCCTGTAATTTCATTTCCCCCATTTGCTTTTACTGCCTGCTCTGGGCCCTGTCAGAACCCCCTGATTTACAGGCGACAGCTTTGGCTGTTTGTCAGGCACGGCTCTCTAAATATAAGAGTGTGAAACCTGTCCCGCTGCCAGCAGCTCTGAGGATTAAACTCATGAGTTGTAGCATGAGGCAAAGTGCTGGGTGTTTTATGGCTCAAATGGCTCAGAAAAGCCACCCTCCCTCCTTCCTCTGGGGAGAGTTTTTCCTTGTATTTGCCAGAATCTCTCGTCCTGCAGCTGGAGGAATGGAACCAGACCAGGCTGTTCCCTCAGTGCAGCCCTGCTCAGCTCCCGAGTGCTGGCGGTGCAGGGCTGGCATCACGAGGCACATCTTCATTGGCCAAGGGTGTAGCACCAGGGCTTTGTCTCAGGTTTTGTTTTACTCTCATCATGGAAAGGTAAAGAAAAGGAGCCAGATGAAGCCTCACACAATGGTAGAGATACAGCACAGCCTGCTGATGAGGTGAATAGTTAATAATTAATAAATAATAATTTCAGACATAATTGGTAATTATGTCTGAAAATTGGGGAAAGCCTGGGCAGATCTCAGCATGTGCTTTAAGCTCTGGCTGTGTTCTCTGTGTGATGAGATTCTGTGTATCTGTACTCTGGCTTTGGCGGTGATTTTTTGGATGGAGTTAGAAGAATGTGGACCTTTGTCTGTCAGTGTCTTGAAGCTCAGCAGCATTAATTTGGATTTCAAGCAGGCCACGTGTGTCCCCGCTCTCGCAGAAATCGTAATTCTGTAATGAACTATAAAATTCTGGGTTTGCTCATTTCCAGTGTCACAAAAGGGTCATTGTTTGAGCAAAGGGGTCTTTTACACTCTGCTCTCCAAAGGGGGCTCCTGTGGTGTCCCAACACCCTGAGCCTGATTTACAGCCTGGCTGGGCTGAGCCTCGGGCTCCTGCTGCCGCACCAGGGGGGAGCGGCCTCAGGGAGTCCTGGCTCTGCTGCTGAGCCACAGCTGGATGCAGGGGGCAGCTTGTGGTGCACAAAGGAGGCTTTTTGATTCGATTTTTGCACTGGATCGGAGAATCTCAGCCTGGTTTGGGTTGGAAGGGACCTTAAAGCTCGCCTTGTCCCCCCCTGCCATGGGCAGGGACACACCCACTTCCATAGGGTGCTCCAAGCCCCAGTGTCCAGCCTGGCCTGGGACAGAAGGGCACCAAAGTGTCCGAATGTCCTTGCAGATGCTGGGCTGCACCAGTGCTGCTCTGTGCTGGGGGTGGTGTCCTTTGGGTGGCCGTGGGCAGGGTCTGAGGTCCATCGTCTCCCTGAGTGTTGTGCTGCCAGCTCGGGTGGGAGCTCCCACAGTCCCGCAGGACCATGGCTGCAGCTGGTTTTTATATCCTTCGAGTTACGCAGAGGGGATCCACTGCACAGGGTCCTGCAGAGCCTCTGGATCAGCTCGTGACCGAGGGTGAAAACTGCCAAACTGAATTTTTTGGGATGTCTGCATGCTGTTGGGGCCTGGCTCATCTCAGGTGCCTCAGCCTGGAGGGAACATCCCAGTCCCACCAGTGCTCCCAGTGCCTCAGCCAGACCCCGAGCTGGTGTTGGGATGGGACAGGGGTGTGTGGGAGCATTTCCCACTGCAGCAGGTCCTGAGCTGCTCCCTCAGCGTGGACAGCTCCAGATGAACCCCGGGCAGGGCAGTGGCAGCGATGATCCTGTGCCTGCGGTGGGAGGGGAGCCAGGCCAGGTCTGCCTGGAAAGCCTTTCCCAGGGATCAGCTGGGACAGCTCTCCCTGGCAGGTGCCGTGGGGAGAGGAGCTCGTGCTCAGAGCGTTCCCGGGAATGTCGGGGAGCCTTTTCTCCCTGGGCTCTGGAATCACTTCCGGGCCAGTAGCCAAGCACAAGCCGTAAATAACAAAGTGTGGCTGATGATCCCGGCTCGTTTTGCTCCAAGATGTTCTCAGCTCTGGGCTTTCCCTTGGCATCTTCTCTCCAGTGCTCTGCATCCTCAGCTCCCAGGGCTCTCCTGTCGCGCTCTTGGTGTGAAGGAGTCGCTTCTGTGGGGGCCTCCCCAGGGATGTAATGCAGGGAAAGCTGCTGGATCCAGGCTCTGCAGTCAGGGAGATGTTTGTGTGTCCTCTCCCTGTGGCTTCTTTATCATTTCTGCTTTGGGAAGGGTTAGAGAGAAGGTCAGAAGAGAGATGTCTGGGATTTTTATCAGCCTCTGTCTCAGCTCTCCAACATGGGAAATCTGATCTTGTGGCCTTGTCTGAGGTTCTTTGCACCCAAGCACCCACAACCACAAAGGAAAATTCAGCTGGTGGTATCCAAACTTTCTCCTGACACCAAAAGTTCCCACACCATCGAAAATCGAAACTGGGGGTGTTCTCCATCACATTGCTTCTTTTCTCTCACCATTTAGGAAAGTGTAAAACCCCTTTATTGCCCTGTGAGATGATGCTGTGGCAATTGGGCGCCGCAGCTGAGCCCCAGGCCCTTTAGAAACCCCAGGAATATCCCATGAGTGGCAGTGTTCATCCAGGATTAAATAGCACGGGAGCCATTCCTGCCGCACGCACATATCCTCCTGTCCTGGACATGGGAGCTCAGCCGGCCTCCTCGTCCCTGCAGCTGGGAACATCTGGCCTGGAGCAGGGCAGGTGAATGTTCCAAGGAAAACACCGGTGGGAGGTGTGGGCTGGCCCCACATCCCGTAACCCGTCCTTCCCTGTTCCACCACCTCGGTGTGCTCGTTCCTTGCCTCTCCTGTGCACAGTTGGTGGTTTGGGTGAGGGACTGAGCTGGATCTTTGCTCTGCAGGACATGGGGGTGGCTTTGTTTGGTGGCGATGAGCAGAGGCTGCTCTCCTGCTCCTTTCGGTGTGGTCCTGCCCCGCGCTTGGCTCTGTCTGCAGGGAGGGTGGATCTCTGCAGGGAGGGTGGATCTCTGCAGGGAGGGTGGATCACTGCAGGGAGGGTGGATTTCTGCAGGGAGGGTGGATCACTGTCCGCAGGGAGCACAGGGGAGGCGAGCAGACCCCGATCCCTGGGATGCAATGGGAGCCGTTCCCGGGGCTGCAGACCCTGATGTCCTGCAGCTCCTCCTTGGGCAGTGAATCACCCCCTGTGCTCAAACACAGAAATAAAGGCACAAAGGTGGAAATTATGGAGATCACCCGTTTCTTCCATGGACTGTTTGACTCTGGATGCAGAGCAGCCACAAGCACTGCTGTCCCTTGGCGCTGCCTGGCCCCCGTGGCCACAGCAAAGCCATCGCTGATCCCAGAGTGGTCCTTGGCTCCAAAGAGCATCCCTGGTGCTACCAGAGGCTCCTTTGTGCCCCTTGCCAGGGAGGGAAGCTGGCGGGAGCGCCTGTCTGTGCTGTCACGCTCTGTTTTTGCATTCCAGCGGATGTGCCGCCCTCGGCCAACGTGGGGCTGCCCAGCCCCCTGATCCCCCGGCAGCCCCCCGGGCCCGCCTACGTGACCCACACGGGGCCCCTGGTGCGGATGCTGCTCCAGCAGGACCGGCTGGGGAGGGCTCGCCTGGCGAAGCCCCAGCCCCGCAGGGAGCCCCGGGGCGCCGGGGCCCAGCAGCAGACCCCAGTGCGGGGCAGGGGACGCAGCACCGCCAGGACTGAGAAGGATTCCGTGGGAATTCCCAAGGAGAAGAGCAGTTTGACACCAGCGGGTGTTTGCTACAGGATCCTTTTTGCAAGAAAATCTCCCTCGACTGTGCTGCCCCGGCGCTCCCTGGCGTGCTCCAGCAAGAGGGAGTGACCTGGCTGAGCTGGAAGCACAGGGAAGGGAGAAGATGCTCCTGAGCGTTTTCCAGGGTCCATTAAACTTCCCCTGCAAACAGCATTTGGCTCCTGGAGTCTTTTCCTAAAAGGCTCATTGGAATGAAAGCAGAAGGGGGTGGAAATGCATCCTGTTCTCTGCTCTCAGGGCTGGAGCAAACCACAGCCTCTGCATTTGAAATAAAATATTTAACTTGTGATGGTGGAAAAAAATTGAGCTTTTTTTTGCTGTCAAAATGAAATTTGCTTAAGGAAGCTGTTAGTCCTGGAAAACTCTGCTGGAGTCATAAACAACTTCTCTGATAATCACGAGTATTTTCTGCTGCATCCAGTGTGGGGTTCCTTCTGTGCAGCTCCTGGGATTTTGGCTGCTGTGGGACCAGTGCCACTTGGCTGCTGAGTGCTTTGGGAAAAGGTGTTTGGCTTCTGCAGGGAAAAAATGTGAAGAATGAGAAAATGTGACAAAAAAAGTGAAATTACCACTTTCTGGGGCTGGATAAATAAATTTGTTCCCTGCCCTATTTTGAGCCTGCTACCTCTCCCCCATGCCTGCAGCACGTCACGAGCCCCGTGCTCAGGAGTGGCCCTGCCACCCCTCAGTGCTGGTCACGAGCCACAGAACTGCAAATAAATAAATAAGTAAATAAATAAAGCCCCAGCTCTGCCCTGGGGCTTTGTTTGGGGGCTCCTGGAAAGGGACACAGCCAAGTGCTGCCTCCCTGCTGAGGGGCCCAGGGGGGCTGTGTCCTCCTGACTCTGACGGGGGACTGTCCCCTGCACCTCCTGGGGACAAAGCTCCGGCGTAGGGGCACCACCCCTGAGGGGGCTGAGGGCACCTGGTGGGTGGCAGGGCTGGCCATGGGATGTGAGCCCCCGTCCGAGGCTCTGGGGTTTGCTGTTCAATCCCACGTTCTCAGGGCAGTGGGGGAGGCACTGATTTCCCCCCGGGGTTGCTGTCAGCCAGCCCTGCCCGTGCACAGGATGCTGGAGCAGCTGGGAGCTGTTTGTGCTTGCTCAGGGATGGGGAGAAGGCAAACACCCCCTTTCCCTCTCCTGGCTTTTCCAGGGCTGGGATCTGGTTCTGTGCTAAACCATTTTCACCTTACGCCTCCTCCTCCTCCTCCGGGAATGGCCTCCCCACTCCTCAGCTGGATGAGCAGAGCTATTTACAGGCAGCTCTGTGGCAGGAAATGGTGTAGGAAAAGGTTGGAATCATCCCTGGAGAGCCAGGAATGGTAGCTGAGGTGGCTGAGAAAACATTCCCATTTTTCTCTTGCGTGTGGAAGTGTTTGCACGTGTGCTGGGACTCTGTGGGAAGGCGTCCCAGGACATCCCTTCCCTTGTCCCTGCAGGTGGGGAACCCTGTCCCTGGCCAGCTCCAGGGCTGATGGAGGTGTCATGGGCTGCTCTTTGTTCTCCTGTTCCTCACACGAGCTGATTCTGCTCCCACTGTCCCTGCAGCACGGTCAGTTTGATGCAGTTGGATCGTGCCTGGGGTTCAGGAATCTTGAAGCTGCCTTGGAAATGTTCTGGCAGTGTGGCTTCCTGCAGCAGCAGGCCAGGGGTCTGAAAGTTTCAAGGCAGTGAGTGATTTTATCATTAAAAAGTAGTTGGAAATGCATCATGTCTTTAGTGAAGGTTGAAGTGTTGCTTCTCCAGGACAAATTAGAGTAAAATGGAAACAGGCGAAACCAAGTGTTCTGAAAAGCCCTTGGGGGAAAAAAGGGGGAAAACCCACAATGAAAGCAAAAGAGAAAAAAACCCCAACAAACCACCAACAAACCCCAGACATGCTGGCTTTGGTAATTCTTAAAATGAGTTTTTCAGTAACTTCAGTTTATGGGAAATGTTGACTTTTCTGCTGTCGCTGAGGATAAACGGGACCTCCCCAGACCTGCAAATCCCAGAATGGTGATTCTGTATCGCTCATGCCGTTTGTACGATACCGAAATTCTCTGAGGGCTCTGCTCAGCCCCAGCTGAAACATTCGCTGATGTTTTGGAGCCCCGAGGTCCCGGGGCTGCCATCGAGGGGGTGTGGGGGCACTGGGGGTGCCAAGAGCACTCATCACGTAGCTGAGCTCTGTGATCCAGGCGAGGCTGACTCCCACAGAAAGGCGGATTTCTTTCCTTAGGGGCAGCTTGGGGTGGGTTTTGTGGGGGAGATAAACTGAGAGGGATTGTCCCTGCTCGTTGCAGGGGGGCTGGAGCACATGGGCTTTAAAGGTCCCTTCAACCCAAACTATTCCATGATTCTGTTGCAGAAAACCGCTTCATGTTTGGCTGCCGAGGCCGAGCCCGAGTTGCTGGAGGCCTCTTGGAGGAGTCCTGGCCCTCAGCTGAGCCAGGGCAAAGCTGTGACAGCCTGACCTGGGCTTTGCTGAGTCATTTCTGTTGGGATCAGAGCAGTGGCAAAGCTGCCATTTCCGTGCAAGAATTCCCCCTCCCCAGGCACTGCTCCATCCTCCCAGGACACAAAGATGCTTTTTTGCTGTCCCAGCATTGGTGCTGGGAGCAGCTGTGCTGCTGCAGCTCTCGGAGCGGCTCTGCCTCAGTAGGAGCTTGGTATGATGTCAATGTTTCGAGTGGGTGAAGCAGAGGAGGCAAAAATAGACATTTAGACATTTTTCCAGTTATGCCTTTTCAAAAAGGAATATTTATAGCTCGGCGCCTGAACACAGCTCTCTTTGTGAATCTGCTGCCAACTGCGGCACAGCACATCCCTGCCGGACCCTCAGGATGCGTGCAGGCAGCTCTGAGCCCCTGGCAGGGGGAGCCTCTGTGTGCCTGGACCTGCTGGAAGTGTTCCCAATCCAGGCGTGAAGCACCCACAGGGATCTCGGGGTGCTCAGGGGATCCCTTGCTGCAAGCTGCCCTGGCTCGCTCCAGGGCAGGGGTGCAGCACACTGGGGTCTGATGAGCTCTGGAGGATGGTGAGGATGGCGATCAGGGCGGTGTCCTCAGGGCACTCATTGCTGCTTGTGAAAGGCCCAAATCACTACATTTCACTTCACCTCTGTCTCCCTGTCTGTGGAATTTGGATAAAGGGCTTCACCTCACAGTTTTGAAGTGCTCTGAGACTTTCTCAGGGTGTTGTTTCACCTGAACCACCTCTCAAGCTCTGATCCTGCTTGCAGGAGCTTTGGGGCTGTTCTCAGGAGTTAAAGCTCTCTAGGGCCTGTTCTCTCCCTGCCTCAGCAGGAAGGGGAGCTGGATGTGGGTGGCAGGTGAGGAGGTTCCAAAGGTCAGGAGTGGCTCTCCAAAGCCTGTGGGAGCTTTTTTAACTTTCCATGAGGTTGTGCTGCTGCCCCTGGCCAGAGGTGTGGGTGGTTCTGGCAGTGCTCTGCCCCTGGGCTGGTGCCCTGCAGGGCTTTGCTCTGTGGTGCTGCTCAGAGGGGCTGCTTTGGAAGCTTGGACTGATGGATTTTGGGACACTGGAGAGCAGCTAACGGAGAGATAACCCTGACTCGTGTGGGGGAAAAGCCTTGTGGGCAGGAAGGTGGGGCTGATAATGCCTGGGAGGCTCTGCAGGTGGATCCAGGGCCTTGCAGGGTCACTCGCCTGGGATCCAGGGGGATTTAACTCTTGCACCTTAAAGGCAGGGAAAACAATCCTGATGAGCAGCGGGTTAAAGCCTGGCTCGCTGTGCCCTGCAGCTCCGAGGGGGAGCCTCCAAAACGTGACCAGAAATCTCCATCTCACCTCAAAGTGCTTTTCGTCAAGCCTTGGGCTGACCTCGGGCGTGTTCCCAGGCTGCTGGAGCGGGACAGTGCCCCCACTGCTCTGGCGTGTCCCACAGAGCCCAGCTTTGTGCCAGCTCCTCAGGCCCCCCACGCTGGCTGCAGGCTCCGAGCCCTCCCCGCTCCCGCGGCCTCTGCTGCCTCAGCACTGGCATTTGGATTCCTCCCCTGCACTGGCAAGATCCACAAAGGTCGAGTTTAGGAACAAGAGCACCAAAAATCAGTAACTCTTCTCTAGAACATGCAGATCAAAGAGTCAGAGAAACACAGAAGGGGTTGGGTTGGAAGGGACCTTCGAGAACATCAATTCCAGCTCCTTGCCATGGACACCTTCTGCTGTTCCAGGGTGCTCCAAGCCCCATCCAACCTGGCCTTGGACACTGCCAGGGATCCAGGGGCAGCCACAGCTGCTCTGGGCACCCTGTGCCAGGGCCTGCCCACCCTCACAGGGAAGGATTTGTTCCCAATATCCCATCTAACCCTGCCGTCTGGCAGTGGGAAGCCATTCCCTATGTCCTGTCTCTCCAGGCCCTTCTCCACAGTCTCTCTCCATGTTTCTTGTTGGCTCCTTCAGGCCGTGCAAGGCCACACTGAGGTCACCCCAAAGCTTCTCCTCTCCAGGCTGAACAATACCAGCTCTCCCAGCCTTTCCTCCCAGCAGAGCTGCTNCCCTGCCGTCTGGCAGTGGGAAGCCATTCCCTATGTCCTGTCTCTCCAGGCCCTTCTCCACAGTCTCTCTCCATGTTTCTTGTTGGCTCCTTCAGGCCGTGCAAGGCCACACTGAGGTCACCCCAGAGCTTCTCCTCTCCAGGCTGAACAATCCCAGCTCTCCCAGCCTTTCCTCCCAGCAGAGCTGCTCCATCCCTCTGCTCATCCTGGTGCCTCCTCTGGGCTCTCTCCAGCAGCTCCAGGTCCCTCCTGTGCTGGGCCCCAGGGCTGGGGCAGCTCTGCAGGTGGGGTCTCACCTGAGCACAGGGGCACAGGGGCAGAATCCCCCTCCTCAATCTCCTGGCCACTCTTCTTTCCCCTCCAGGAGTTTGAGCCTGAATTTGGGGGTTTTACAGCAGGATGGCAGCCAAGGCCAGTCCTGCTCTGATGCTCACCAGGTCACTCCTCTGCTTTCTCTCCACCCACACGTGGATCCAGCAGCACATTTCCTGGAAGATGCTCCAGCAATTAAATCAGCATCGATCCCAGGGAGCTGGAAGCGGCTGTGCCGAGAGCCGAGGCTGTGGGGAGCCCTTGGGGGGGAGATGAAAACCTGCTGGGGGCACAGAACCTCTCTGTGGCTGCCAGGGCTGCCCTGGGCCTGGGCCAGGCTCCTTGGGGCAGATCAGTGGCAAAGTCCAGCACCGACAGCAGAGATCCATTCCAGTGGGAGCTGATCCCAGCGAGCCGGCTCCAGACCTGCTGGTTCACTCCCTGATGCACAAACAGGGATGCTGTGCCCGTGCTCTGTGCCCAGAGTGTGCAGAGATCGGTGCTGCCGTGCACAGCCGGGGTTGTGGCTCCGCAGACACGAGTCAGCACTTCCACCGGGCACTCTCCGCCCTGGGGGATCCTAGAGCCTGAGGGTGTGGGAATGACGGGGTGAGGCTGTAAAAGGGTGGGGCAGGAGCTGGAGGAGCCTTGTGGTAACCTCGGTGTGACCTTGGAGCCAGGTGAGAGCAGCTGCGGTGCTCTGCCCTCTGCACAGCCCCGGGAAGGGACAGGCAGGGGAAGGTTCCCGCTGGCAAAGGCTTGGAGAATCCACTGTAGGACGGTTTTGTGTAGGCTTTGGCTTGGAAAAACGCATCCTGCTTGGACAAGCTGGTCCGAGTGGATCCCTGAGAGCTTCTGGTCACTGGGAGCAGGGAGATTTCAGAGTTTGGTGCTCCCAGCTGTGCGAGCCCCGCCGTCCCTGGAGCGATGCAATGGGGCAGGGGAGGCCCTTACCTGACTCTTAAAAGTGCTTTCCACTTGTGAGAGATGTTTTGGGGTAAAACCAGTTGGTTTAGGAGCCTGAGTCTGTTCCTGCCCTGCCCCAGAGTCAGTTCCCTGGTCTGGGGTGGGCACAGCCGGGCTGGGCTTTGTGGGGTCAGTGGCACTGGGGCTGTCCCTGGAGCCGGTCTGTGCTGGGCGTGGGCAGGCACGGAATTGGTGCCTCCCGGGAAACTGCTCAGGCTGGGGCTCCGTGTGACACCTCGAGGTCTCGGTCCCAGCCTGGGTGAGCTTTTCCATTCCTCCCCATTCTTAGGGATTTGGAGTGGAACAAGAGCAGAACACCCAGCTAGGCACCACTTTTTACTTAAATATCTGTTTTATGGGGGAGAAATAAATCAGTTCAATTAAAGCCAAAGTTCAGTGGGACACTCCTCCGCACACATGGCCAGGACTCCTCCGGTGACATTCCCGGTGTGGTCACGCTCAGCTTGGCCCTGCAGAGCAGCTCCAGGTCTCACCTGACTTTGTGCTGACTTTAACCTTAAACTGTTCCATTTCCCAAGCTTTGAGGACCCGCCATGGTCAGATCCAGCCCCTGCTCTGCTCCCTGCGCTGAGCAGAGGTTCCAGCTGTTCCTCCAGCCTGGGATGGAGAGGTGGGATTTTGAAGGAGGCAGAGTGAGACTTCACACAGAACTGAACTTCCCTGCAGATTCTGGCCAGGCCCTTTGCTTCCAGCACTGCAAACGAGGCAGATCAATTACTGTGAAACAGAAAGTGGAAATTACTTTCCTGGCTGCCCTGGCTTTGTTCCAGCCCCTCAGTTTGCTGGAAAACATTCCAGCTGATGTGCTCCACACACAGACTCCCTCTGGGATAAAAGGCCTCCTGCTGCTTGTTTTCAAGCAGATCCCTCCATCCCACCTCCGAGCCTTGCCTGCGTTGTGCTCGTGTTCCTGGAGCGCTGCGGGTGCTGGGGACGCCCTGGGAGCAGCCTGGTGACAGTTCTGAGCTGTCCCACGTGCTGTGCTGTGCTCCCCGGGCTCTGCTCCCCACGACAGGGACTGGAGGAAGAGATTTCTCCCAACAGCTCAGCTTCTCTTCCTGCAACTGGACAGGCTGGGGCTGGTATGAGTCCTCTGAGGAAGCAGCAGAGCCAAGAGTGAGCCCTGCCTGGGAGGGATGTTCCCAGGGTGAGCCTCTGCCCTGCTCCCACCTCCTGCAGGGAGGAGAATTCTTTCCCAGAGCTGTGTCACAGGAGGGATGTGCTGAGGAGAGGTTTCACTTCTGCAAACAGCCACATTTTGGACAATTTCCAGAAGAGTTCTGGTGATGAATAAGCACTTTTGCCCTGGAGAACTCTTCCTCCCCCTCCCTGGAGCAGCACAGTTCTCCAGTTCTAATGGCCACATTGCCTGAATTCCAGGCGAGCCACCTCCCCCCCCGTCCCTCCCCATCCCTCCCAGCGCTGACACAGCTTTTGGGGGATGGATCTCCTGGGGGCTGTGGGACCCTCTGCCAGCTCTACACCATTCTCTCGGTGGGGCTGTTCAGCTCTCGTCATATAGAGGCTAAAAATGGGCAGGAAAAAACTCCCAGGGAGTCAGGCCCTGCCCCAGGTCCCAGCAGATAATTGGTGTTTTGTGGCATGCCCTGAGCATGGATGTGAAGGAACTGATCCCAGCATGCCAGAGCTTTCACAGGAGCTCCCAGCAAGCGCTCACTCTTCCGCAGCACAGAATATTTCCAGTCCCACTGAGCTGCCCACTGTGGGGAGCAGGCGTGAGGACACGGGCTGGGTGTGGATCCATCCATCCCTGTCCATGGGACACGGGCTGGGTGTGGATCCATCCATCCCTGTCCATGGGACACGGGCTGGGTGTGGATCTATCCATTCCTCCATTCCTGTCCATGGGACACGGGCTGGGTGTGGATCTATCCATTCCTCCATTCCTGTCCATGGGACACGGGCTGGGTGTGGATCCGTCCATTCCTCCATCCCTGTCCATGGGACACGGGCTGGGTGTGGATCCATCCATCCCTGTCCATGGGACACGGGCTGGGGGTGGATCCCTCCCTGTCCCTGGCCTGGATGGAGCTCTGTGAGCACCCAGGCCACCCCGTTCACCCCCCGTAGGGTCCCAGGGCCAAATGCCAGAGGTTTCTCTCTGAAATGCAATCTCCCTCTGAAACGCAGGGGATTGGTTTTCCTGCTGTGCCCGGCCAGATGGCCGGGTCTGATCTGGGAGCGGGCTCTGAGCACAGGAGGGAAAGGGACGAATGGCACGGACTCACCAAGTGTCTCCTCTGTCCTTGCCCCTGCTTTGCTGAAGAGATTTCTGACCAAACACTCTGCACTCCCACTTTGACCTGAAAGAAAAAAGGCTATCTCAAACTGAAAAAAGGCTCCTTGGTGCCCAAACCCCTTTTGAAGGAGAGTCTGGGGTTGTTCTGTCGCTGGTGGGGTGGCTTCTCTTGCTTTTCCTTGGCTGTCCCCAAGTCCTGGGTGGCTCTGGAGAGAGGCAGAGCCGGTGCCTTTGCTCTGAGACAGGGAAAATGCCTTGTCTTTGGGAGGGGCCGGGGCAGGGGCCGAGTGTCCCACTTGGGTATTGTCTTTCAGTGGGGTTTTTTGGGGGCATTTTTTTGGGTTTTTTTTAATCTGATCTGAAACACAGGACACAATTTTGGATCCACACCCAGGCTGTGTCTCAGGAGCTGTCCCTGAGAGCATCTCTGGGTTTGCTCATGGAAAAGTCATCAGCAGCATGTGATGAATGAGGCTCTGTTGTGGCACAGCCGTTCCAGAGCCGCTGAAGCCCCGCTGGGTTATCCAGGATTCCGCGGTGCTCCGGAAACATCCCGGAGGGTGAGCGGTGGGCGGGAGGTGCTGTCGGAGCGCGGCTCCACTCAGCCCTCGCTGCTTTTCCTGTTTCCCTTTGAGGCTTCCCGGAGCGCTTGGTGCAGTTGGGGCAGGATTTGGGAATGAGCACTTTGGAAAGGGAGGGAGGGCACACATCCCTGGACCCCCCCCACTGCAGCCACCTCACTGTTCCCATTCCAGGCTGCTCCCAACAGCTCAGAGAATCCATCCAGTTTGTTTCTCACTTCGGGTTTTGCTCTTGTGCCTCCACATTTTTCTTGCAGATTCCAACCAGCTTGGATAAGATTTTTTTTCCAAGCTTTTTTCCCCCCAAAGTTTCCTCGCATTGAGGGGAACAGAATCTGGGGTCTGAATTCCTTCCTTGCCCAAACAATCAGTTTCATATTGACTCAAGCACAAATATGCTCTCTGCAATCCAAGGTAAAGAGCCGCGGAGCCAACAGCTCCTTCCAAGAGCTTTGTGGTGTGAAAATGAAGGAGCAGCCCCCGAGTCCTGCCCTGGCACTTGGGAGCAGCCACTGCAGTGCCTGGTCTGGCACTGCTGGACACCAGAACGGGGCGTGGGGGCTCCTTGTGACTGGGCACATGAACGAGGGTGACCCCTCACTGGAACAGAGATGAGGAATAAGTGGGAACAAGCGTCTTTCCCTGGGGCAGTGGCTCAGTGTCACCCTGGGGCTGCTGGGGACCGAGTCACCGTGGTTGGTGGTGGCAGGGCTGTTTCTGTGCTCGGCTGCTCTCAGAGGCAGCGTTTGCTGTGGCCCTGGCAGCCTCAGCCCGACCCTCTCACGTTACAGAGCTTTGTGTCCCTGCGAGCTATAAAAAGCCTGTAGTGAAACCCAAACCACAGCGCAGCTCCCGGCTCCACTGGCAGGATGTTCCTTTTCCTTTCCAAATGGAGCGGAGCATGAGGAGCGGGATGTGTGTGTGGCACTGCGGGGACAGTGTGGCACTGCAGGGACTGTGTGGCACTGCGGGGACAGTGTGGCACTGCCGGGATGTGTGTGG
>VZTD01002910.1:115560-162114 GCA_013397725.1 Rhagologus leucostigma
GGGGACAGTGTGGCACCACGGGGACTGTGTGGCACTGCGGGGACTGTGTGGCACTGTGGGGATGTGTGGCACTGCTGGGACTCTGTGTGTTCACGGGGGCACGGAGAGCGCCGGGGCCGTGCCTGCGCCTGTTCCACTCCCTGATCCCCAGGGAATTCTCTCCTTATTTAGCGAGGTGTCTGAAGTCGGGCAGGACGGACGTGGTTATTTCAGACCAAACTTCCAGTGTGACATCAGCAGATGCCAGGAGCAGCCAGGGATAGTGGAAGCCATGGCAGGGGTTGGAACGAGATGGGCTTCAAGGTCCCTTGCAGCCCAAGCACTTCTGTGATTCCAGGATATTCGCCGTGTGTGCCTCCCCAGGCACAAGGCTGGCCCAGCCCTGGCTGGTGTTTATGGGCACGGGGGGCCCTGTCTGCGTGGCACCGTTCGTCACAGTTTCTGTGCAGCTTCTGCTGTCTGCTCTCTTCCCTTTCCCTTCCCCTTTCCCTCCCCTCTGCTGATGTTTCTCCTGTGGACTGGCTTTGGGAAGGTGATGGAGAGCCCTTGGGAAGGCTCCAAGATGGGAATTCCTCAGGACTCCCCAGCCCACTGTCTGTGACCCCCCCGCCATCTGAAGGTGGCCTCGGTGTCCCGAGTGGGGACAGTAGGACACCGTTAATGAGGCAGATTACACAAAAAACCCCAGGAACAAAAGCAAGCCTGGAAAGCTCCTTTTGTTCCCAGGAGCTGCTGCTTCCAGGAGCTGACCAGGCTCAGATCCCGCTGCCCCACAGCCCTGGGAAAGGCAGGGATTGCCCAGGGTCGAGTCCCACCTTTTATTTCTGTCTTTTCTCTCGTGGCACCCAAGGCCTTGTTGTCCTACTGCGCTCCCCTAAACTTTTCCATCTGGTTCCTCTTCCCTTTTCCCTATGAAACATTTTGAGAGTGTCAGCTGGAAATATCCCAGCTTGGGATGGAGGATCTGGAGAAATCCCCAGATGCCCCAAGGGACAGAGGTTTTGGGAGCCAGTGCTGAACCAGTTCCTCAGCATGGAGCTAGGGGGAGGTACCGCCTTTCAGATGAGATAATTAACAATTCTAAGATTTTTTTTCCAGACTGGAGATGTTAAGGACATTTTTATGGCCAAAGGTTTGTACATCTTCATAGGAATTTTGTTCCTGTAGGATTAGAACATCTGCAGCATCTGTGTGGGGGTGGGATGCGGTGTCTGGAGCAGCGATGCTGGGCTGGGAGCGAGGAGGTGACCACGGCACCCTTGGCTGGGCAGGGAGGGCAGCCCTGAAGACCAGGACTCCATCTCCAGTCACCTTGGGACTCTCCAAGGAGAGAGGAGAGATCTCAGAGCTGTCTCCAACTTCCTCCCGAGGGGCAGTGGAGGGACAGCTCCTATCTGTGCTCTGTGTGACCAGGGATGGCACCCAGGGAGTGGCTGGAGCTGGGCCAGGGAGGCTCAGGCTGGAGATCAGGGAAAGGTTTTCCCCCAGAGGGTGCTGGGCACTGCCCAGGCTCCCCAGGGAATGGGCACGGCCCCGAGGCTGCCAGAGCTCCAGGAGCGTTTGGACAGCGCTGCCAGGGATGCCCAGGGTGGGGTTGTTGGGGTGTCTGTGCAGGGCCAGGGGTTGGACTGGATGATCCCTGTGGGTCCCTTCCAGCTCAGGATATTCTACAATTCCCCCACCCCAATATATTTTGATTGTAGTTCCCTCTTTGCCCTGGTAAAGGTGACTTTCCTCCAGAACCTGCCTTTCCCCATCCGGGTGGTTTCAGCCCCATGCCCGTGTGAAGGGAACCGGAGGTGCTGTGTCCCAGCCCCACACGGGCCCTGTGTTTGTGCAGGGCTGCTGCTCCACACCTCGGGCTCCTTGGCTCTGATTTTCCCGTTGCTGGCCCGGGTCTCGGGGGAGGAAGCTGTTGGATAATTCAGCCATTTGTTTTGGCGGCTCCTGTGGGTGCCAGCTCCGGCCTTCCTGGGTGTGCTCTCGTGGAACTGCTCGGCCCAGAGCGGCCGCGGGGCCTCCATCCTTCACTCCAATAAAAACCTGCTCAAACTAACAGTGAGCAAAGGTCCTTTCCCTGATCCCGGTCCTATGTGAGGCTGCCCAGGGACTTTGGGATCCCCTCCTGTAAGAGGAAAGTGTTTTCATCCACCCAGCCCTGCAGGAGCAGGATTCCAGGGGAATCCCACCCGTCCTGGCTCCCCTGCCCTGCACACTTCAGAAATGAGACACCTCAACTTCCCTAAGAGTTCCCGTCCCTAATTTCCTTGCACCCCTTTTTGGATGCAGCATCTGCCAGAGGGCAAGGCTAGATGGGATATTGGGAAGGAACTGTTCCCAGTGAGGGTGGGCAGGCCCTGGCACAGGGTGCCCAGAGCAGCTGTGGCTGCCCCTGGATCCCTGGCAGTGCCCAAGGCCAGGCTGGACGGGGCTTGGAGCAGCCTGGGACAGTGGAAGGTGTCCCTGCCCATGGCAGGGGTGGCACTGGATGAGCTTTAAGGTCCCTCCAACCCAAACCAGTCTGGAGTTCCATGATCTCCCGAGCTCCTGCCCTGCAGCACCAGGGCTGGGGATGACGGGGACAGCTCACTCTGGTTTCCAGCAGCAGGGATCTGTCAGGATGAGCTGGGCGGCTCCCCGGGGTGACTCAGACCCAGGTAAAGCTGCCAGCACCGCAGGACAGTGGTTTAGGGCTAATGAACTGCAGACACAACACAGAGATGCTCCCTCCCAGTCTGGGTGCCTGGAGGGCCCAGCCAAGGCCGTTCCTGCCCTGGTGAAGGGCAGCTCCGTGGGCTGGTCCTGGCTGGGAGTGACGGGCATGGAATCACCGATCCCAGTGCGGGAGAGCTCTCTGGGGAATGCCAGCGCCTCCGGTGCCACCCGTGCCCTGCCCTTGGCTTGCGCCGGGAGCTTCACCGCGCCGGCAGTGTCACCACCCCGGCAGCACTGTCCTGGTGACACAGGAGGGGCTGGGAGTCGTGCCCAGGCTCTGACTTTGATTATCCCAATAAATCACTTGTGCAAGGCTGATAACAGTAGATAGGACTGCAGTTACTGCCCCCCGTTCTGTCTGGGAGAATTCTCTTGGCTTTGGGGTGCTGATCCCAGGGATGGTGTGTGCTGGTAGGGTGAGATTGCTACAGTTTGATTCAGCTTCTCAGAATAACATTATTAATTACAGAAAAATCAGAGCTAATTAAATGTGGATATTATTCCATTAGACACTGTTTTAATGAAAATGATTTGGAGGCAGGTGAAGGGAAGTAAAGTCAAGTCAGAAGAAAGCTCACAATTTTTTACTTTATCTCTGTAGGGTTTTTTCCCTGCTTATTTATCTGTGGAGTTTTTTTTTAAAGGTGTTTTCAGAATGTTGCATAAAGGCCCCCCCAGAAAGCCCCTGTGCCGTCAGCTGAAAACCCAAGTCCAGGCTCTGGTGGAGCAATGCTGGGCCCGAGGCACCTCTGCCATTCCTGTTGGAGCCTTTTCCCCTCCATGAGACCCAGCCTGATGCTCACTGATAATCTTGGAGCTAAACTCAATGCTAAAAAATCCCACTGGTTTTGGGACTGGGTTCCTCTTGCTCCTGACTCCTCTTTACCCCATTCGCCTTTCAGTCAGTGGGAAAGGCCTTGCACACAAATCTTTCTGTCCAGCCCCCTCAGGCAGCTCCAAATGGCGTGGATTGAGATCCTGCTGCAATCCCAGCCCTGCGCTGGATGGCAGAGGGGAGTGGAAGTGAATTAGGGAGAGCAAGAGCATAATTAAATCAAACGGATGGTGCAATTAGAGCTGATTAGCTCTGGATGCCAGCCTGCACCCTCAGGCTGTGCTGTGGGTGCTGAGCCCCTTTTTCTGAGCTCCCAAGAACCTTCCTGACAAAGGAGGGTGCAAAAAGGGCTGTGGGGGCTGTGGCCATCACTGACCACTATTTTATATAAGGGCAGTTTAATTTTTTTCCTAAACGGGGCAATAACTCCTCCCCTGCCCCTGGGATGCTCCCGGTCCTGCCACATGCCCTGCACAGCTCCTGCAGATTTGTCAGGGGCTCGCATTTATCTTTCCTCCTGTTCTCAAAAGGCACATTCAGGGATGATAAGAGCTCGCCTGGAAAAAGCATTTCCTCCTCCTCCTCCTCCTCCTCCTCTGTCCAAGCACAGAGCTCTAATCAGGACTACCTTGAGTGATGGCACTGGAATTCCAGGGGGTTTTCCTGAGCCAAAGCTCCCCAGCTCCCCAGCTCTGTGCTGCTGTCGTGTTTGCCAGGCTCCCCGGTGCCTGGTGAGTCAGCAGCATTCCTGCTCTTCCTTTTTTCTATCTGGGCTTTTTGCTGAGGCAGCATGACTCCCTTATCTCCGTGCCAGCACATTTGGGCAGGTCCCCGTGCCTCTCCTCCCTGCTCTGCGGTGCCGTGGGGATCAGTCACAGCAGGTGCAGCTGTGGGTCCCCGAGGAATGGCTCAGGCATCCCACAGCCAGGAGCTCTGAGTTCCCCACGGAGCAGCCAGTTAGGATCCCCCAGCACCACTGCTCGGGGCACCGCTGCTCGGGGTGGAAATATTTTGAAAAAGGAGCGTTTTTGTTGTTGGGAAGTGGCCTCCACATCTCCTCATGAAATCAAAGTGTTCCAAAGACCTCGAAGAGTGTGTCTCTGTATCCACACGCTCCCATTTCTCATCCTGTTGCACCCAGCACCATCAGGCCACACAAAAGGCCAAATCCGTGTTTTGTTGCTATAGAGAAATGGAGATTTGGCCCATCAGACCTGGCAGAAGTTGGTTATTTAATCCTGAGGAGTCCTTGGAGAAGCAAAGAGGGATGGAATTGCTCTGAACCTTTTTTTGTGCCAACTTTCAGGAATATGAGGTTGGAAAAACAGGGTCTCAGTTTCTATCTTTGCTGCTTACCTGTGGCACAGCATTTTAACTGCAGCAGATAAAGGATGGGTGGGAGTGTTGTGGAGATGAGTAGGATGGGAGTATCTCAGATATTAAAGCCACTAAAAAATTATACTCAGGATAACTTTCCGTATGAACCAGCAGGTTAATTGAACCTGAGCCACGCAGTAGAAATGTGCTGATTCCAACAACATTTTCCAGCAGCAAAAAAAAAAAAAAGTGGAAATATTTTGTTTGGACAGTATAGAAACTCCAGCAGAAGCAGAATATTTCTGTTCTGTCATTAAATTAATTTCATGTAATGTAGAGCATAAATTTTAATATGTTATTGTCTTTCTGGATTGTATCACTCCACACGTGCAGTGGGATTTGGGAAAGGCACAGGAGGGACAGGGATGATGGGAAGAGTCGCTGAACTGAAACACTCTAATGGCCCTAAACTGCTGGCTGGGAGGAAGTGCTGTTCCTCGGCAAGCACAAGAATTCCAGCTTTTTGTGCAGAATCAGAATCAATCTCTCCCTTCATGTCAGGATTTCCCAGGCAGTGGAAATTGCAGCTCCCAGCCAGGATGTTGTCAGTGTTAATTATTCCCTGGAGTCAGATGTAGCAGGAGATAACTCCGAGGGAAGCTGGGATAACGCCCTTGCTTTGAGCCATTCACCCCCTTGGCTGGCTGGGAACAGAGGGCAGGGGGATGCTCAGATCCCGGGAATGGATCCTGGGGAGGGATCCTGGGCTTCTCCCAGGGCTGGGGTGGTTGTGATCCCTGCTCCAGGAGTGACAACGGCATGAGAACTTTTCTGACAATTCCACGACAAACTTGTGTTCACCTCGAAAAAACAGCGGCAGCAGCACCTTCCCAAAAACCTTTCAAGGAGGAAAACAACTTTCTGTTTCTAGTAAAGGCCTCCAGCATCAGCTGAGCAGGCTTTATTTTGATTTTTCTTCTCCACAAAAGTTTCCATTGTGTCCAAAAGCCATTTTCTGTCAAAAAGGGTTTTGATGGAAAATATTTTACTAAATCTGTTTGCAACTGATTCAAAGCCATGCCAAAAAAGAGGGAATGAGTGAAGCCTGTGAAGCTGCTCCTCAGCACATTGAAGGGAATATCCCAGCCTTCCCAGAGCCTCTGGAGGGTGTTTGGGTGGTCCTGGTGGAGCTGGGATCATCCCAGCCTCCGGTAAATGTTAAACTAACAAATAAATCTGCTTCACTCAGCAGCCGGCGCTGAGCCTTCGAGCTGGGAAGCTTTTAAATATCATCAGGCATATTCTCTTTAAAGGAAGGAAGGATCTTAATTCCAGCATTCCAACCCAAAATAGACGTCCCTAAGAATAGCCCTTCCCCATGGCAGGGCAGGATGCTGCCAGGAGGAAAAGGGGTTGGGGAAAACAAGGAGTGCTTTCCCTAAATAGGCTGGAATTGGGAAGTGATGGGGTTTAGCTTTGGCCGTGGCTGATTGGCCCTGGAGCATCCAACCCCACAGAGGTGGCTCGGAGCTGCTCCTTGGGCCGGGGGCTGCTGGGGTGGATGGAGCTGCTCCATAGGGACCTGCTGGCCCCGGCAGTGGAGGTCTCTGCTGTCCTTCCCCCTGTGCCAGCGGAGCCAGCGGGGCCGTGCTCCAGGCAGGGAGGGGATGCTCCAGCCAGGCTCCATGTGCCCATGGAGAGAAGCAAAGGCATCTCTTGGGAACAGTGAGGTTGGGCAGTGTGACCTCTCTTCCAGGGGGAGTCATCCTGGATCCGGAGCTGCCAGGCTGGAGGGATTTTTCTGGATAGGGAATCTCTTATTCCCATCTCTTCCAGATTGAAAAGTGCAGCGCTGGAGGTCCTCAGGCTCTGTGAAGTTCAGCAGGAGATTGGAGGGACGGAGTCTGCATTCCCACCCCTTTTCCCTAGAAAGTACAGCTTTGCACCATTTGAACACTTTTGACTTGGATATTCCGCTTTTGGGGTCACCTTTTCTGTGCAGACGGGAGCTTCAGAGAAGAATCTTGGCATGAGAGATGAGTTTCTCAAACAGCTCCATGACCCCAGAGTTGTGGCTTTAAGAAAACCACGAATTTCCATGGAAGTCCCGACGAAACAATAAAACCTGAGCGCAGGCAGCTCCTTCCTCCCCATTTCCTTCCTGTAAGAGCTGGCAGTGGAATTTCAGTTTCCCAAGTTATAAACACCCTCAGAAGCCGAGAGCTCAGCACTCCTGGAGGTTCCAGCTGGACCTTCCCAGTTCCTACAGCTTGTACCTGTTCCTGGTACATCCCTGCCAGGGCTTTTGGGAGCCTTTTCTGTGCAGCTTTGGTGTCGCATTTGGACTGAGCTTTCCCCAGAAATCTGTAGCTGGACTCTGGTGATGCTCAGCACTAAATAACGTCATCCCAGGGTTTTCATGAGCATGTGCCAGACCTCAAATATCCTGGTTTTGGCTTTACCAAATTGCATCTTTAGTTTGAAAACAGCATTTTGAGGGCTGCATGTGCCTGGTGGTGGGTGGCATTTGTCCCAGTCCATGTCCACGGGGAAGGTGTCCCTGTGGGAGCTGGCTGTGGTGATTCCCTCAGCTCTCAGGAGGCAGAAAGAGGAAATTTTGGGGCAGAATCCTTCCCTGCCATGATGATATTAAATGTATAAGCAAGTGAATGAACTGGCTCTGTTTTGTAGCCCAGCTTTACAACTGAGATGATTTATATATTCGGGTGGGTTGAAAAATGCTGGTCTAAAACCAGGCAAAACCCACTGGGTTTGGCCAATTACTCACTTTGTGCTTTGGGCCCCTCTCAAATGAAACTCTAGGTGGGTGTAGCGAAACCACGAACCCCCAAATCTGAAAGATCTCTCAGCCAGCCCCTGACCAGCCCCCAGGAGCTGAACCTCACGCTCCGGAAAGAGGGGGAAATAATCAGGTGGAAAAATGTGAGCTCCACCAGGCTGCAAACCTGAAACCTTTTGGTGCCTGTTTGTGGCAAACCAAGCCAAGGAGGGGAGCTCAGGCCGGAACTGCAGTGTGGGAAGGGCTGGGCCAGCCCAGTTGGCTCCGTCCTGCTTCTTGCCCTTTCCTAGGGATAAACCCTCCACAGAGACACGAGGAAAAACACTTCCCGTGGGATAAGGATTCAAACACACCTCTGTGAGCCCATGCCGTGTGCCGAGTGCCTGAAGTGGCTCTGGGAGAGCTGGAGAGAGACTTGGGACAAGGGCTGGGGGGACAGGACACAGGGAATGGCTTCCACTTCCAGAGGGGAGGGATGGATGGGATATGGGGAAGAAGTTCTTCCCTGTAAGGATGGCGAGGCCCTGGCATAGGGTGCCCAGAGAAGCTGTAACTGCCCCTGGATCCCTGGCAGTGTCCAAGGCCAGGCTGGACGGGGCTTGAAGACACCTGGGATAGTGGAAGGTGTCCCTGCCCATGGCAGGGGTGGAATGAGATGATCTTTAAGGTCCCTTCCAACCCAAACCGTTCCATGATTCCAGAACTGTTGGTGATTGAAGATGATCAGGGCAAGCAGATAATGAAATAATTTCTCTGAAAACTGTGGGAAAATGCAGATTTCCTGGTGTGCTTTTCCTGCTTTTGTGATCTATTGCAAATATCTTCTGGTCATTATTTGCTGCGCTGTCTTTATCTGGTTTTATCTGCTCTCATTGTTCCAAGGTGCAGTCAGGGTGGTTTGCTGTGCTCTGTACACTGATGGCTGAAGGTGGATCACTTTCCAGGGCCCCCCTGCCCACCTTCAGGCTCCTTTGTGTGATGAATTTCTGGGTGCAGGACACCCCTGTCCAGCTCATTCTTTGCCAGGCCTGCGGGTGACACTGGGAAAGCCCAGCCTGGCGTTCCTCGCCCCCGTCCGTGTCACAGGCCTGGAGCGAAGTGTCTGTGCCCTGGATTATGGTTGTGTAAGGCAAAATTTAGGAAGAAACTGTGGGATTTGGAGAAAAACTGAGAGGCTGGCATATCACTTTTGGGGATGCAGGTGAAAATCCTGGCTCAAACCTCGAAATTGGAGCAAACCTTGATGAAGGAGAAATCTCAATGATTTTCATCCTTTCCTGTTAGGCTGAGTGACATCCATCTCTCCAAAACACGCCAGAATTAACCTTTTCCTGCAGGCGGCTCAGGATACAATCAGAAATCATCATTTGCTTAAACTCCTTGAAAGTATTTGTCACTTCCAGGGGAAGAAGCCCTTGGCTTCATCCCTGCTCTCCATTTCCATGAGCAGGCACTGTGTGCTCCATCTGGCTGAGCGGGCACAGGGCTCCAGGGATAAAAATGTCGTGTAACATGAGAGAAAGTATCAGCAAAATATTTATGTAATGAAATGTTAGCGATCCCTCTAAAGGTCTGTGGCAGGGCAGGGCAGAGAAGAGCCTCTCCTCCTGCTGGAGTGTCACAGGGAGGGACAGATGCACAGGAACGGCACCGGCAGGGGGAGGAAAAAGGGCCTTTATTGGGAAATCTGATCTGCCCTTTCTAGCAAAAAAACCTGACAAACGATACCAAGTCATTTGCAGGATCTGATCTGATCGCAGCTGTCTTAATTATTTTTCAGCTCGACATGGGAATGGTTTCCCTTTGTTTTGGAGGATAAACATCCTCTGTGCTCCCCACTCAGCCCGGCTGCTACTGCTCGGAAAGCAGAGAGCGTCGCTGCCCCAAGCCCCACGGCCGGAGCTCGGGCTGGGCTGGAGCCAGAGCCAGCCCCATTTCCAGGGAGGATCCAGCCCCCATTTCCAGGGAGGATCCAGCCTGGCATCCTGGCTGGGGCTGGGGCAGCCACGGGGGCCGGGCACCGGTGTGGGCAGAAAAGCAAGTTCTCCAAAAGGAAAGGACAGTTCAGATCCAGGCTCTCATTCCAGCAGAATATTCGGCCAGGTGAGCCTGGCTGCTTTGTTGTCCTCATTCAGCACCTAAGGGTAGTTGGAACTTTTCATATCACAAATCAAAACATCTCTTAAATACACAGACTTTGGGCTTATCAGAGCTCTCAGGGCCAAATGTGATCAAAGGAAATGTTGTCTGGAGTTAGACAGTCCCTCAAGAGATCCCAAATAATGAGTGATACTGAAATGTGGAATTACTGCTTCACTGGTAGCAGCATTAACCCTGTAGGGGATCCCTCTGCAGAGGGGTTCACATCAGTCAAGCACAGCCCGGGGGGTTTAAACCAACTGTGCTCACAAGCACTTGGTTTGCTGTGCATGAGGGACAAACCACCCAAGGCCACCTGGATTTCGGGAAGCTGAAATAAAAGCAGCTGGAATTTAAATTGTTGTGTTTTGGCTGCAGCCTCTGAGGTCCCCCGGGCACATCACAGAATCAACAGAAAGACTTGGGTTGGGAGGGACCTCAAAGCTCATCCAGTGCCACCCCCTGCCATGGGGATGCACGTCCTGAGTGGCACCAAAAGGACGTGGAACATCCACTGTTTGTGCCAGGGGACAGCTCAGGGCACATCCCCCCTCCCCAAATCCCCTACCTGGGGAATGTGTTGGGATGACCATGGAGGGAGCACCTTGGCAGTGCTCAAGGGGAGCTGAAAACTGAGGGGAGAGATTTTGGGGGTTGGGACTAGGGGATGTTTAAGGTCCTTTCCAACTCAAATCATTCTGTGATTGTTTTTTTGTCTTTCTTTTTAAAGCAATTTCCATGAATGCTGGTTTGGGTTTTTTCCAGATGAGCTTTCTGGGCCCTTCCACACCAGGATTGTGTTCAGCCCTCGCTATTTCCTGAGGAGCAGGAGCTGAGGTTGTTCCTATCAGCTCTGCAGACGTTTTGATCCTTTTGCTGTCTGTGGAATCACAGCCTGAGTACGAGGACAGGGAAAAAAAATACAGCAACTCTGCCTCCCTTTTCCAATGCAAGCCCTTTGCCAAAGCAATAAAAAACTTTAAACAATGGCCAGTCATGACATAAACCAGCCCTGGGGCTGTCTGCCAAAATTCACCTCAAGAAAGGAGGTCCAGAAATAAACAGCAACCTATAAAAAGCCCCACAGACTTAAAGAGAGCCCTCTCAGTGTGTTAATTGCTTTCACATCTGGCTCTGAAATGAGGAGTGTGTAAGGCAAGGAGAGGCCACCAATAACTCACTGCAGCTGAGCACAAAAGCGTGTGTGCAGCATCAATCACCAGAGCCATCCACTGCTACTCAGAGACCTCAGATGCTGGGGCTCACTTTTAAATTCTGTGTTTAAACTGCCTTGAAATAATGGGGCTGATGTTAATAAACAGTACATGGTTAAACGCTTTCACAGGTGGGATATTTCAAGGTAAATGTAGAGAAATGGGGTTCATTTCCCTTCTTCTCCTCCATCAGTTATTGGAGCAGTTTCTGCCTGCCCTTGGGAAGGAGTCAGCCCCAGGGTGGGTGGGAGGGTTGGTGATCAAGGGCTACAGTGAGGTGGGACCTACACATGAAAATAGCTGGGGATGGTTTCACGAGGCCTTTTCTGTGTGCCAGGGAGGTGACCCCAAACTGTGACCTTGTGTGAGCTTGGCTGGAAGGGCCAAACTCCCGCGGGCTCCTGTCACATCCCAGGGGGACAGAGCTGTGGTGGATGCTCTGCACCCCCTGCTCTGGGCTCGCGTTCACCTCTCGGGCCAGCGACTGCACCTTTTGTGTGGCTGTGAGTGCGGGGCTGCACGGAGCTCTCTCCTCCTGCTCCCACACGCGCTGGTTTGTGCAGCTGGGTGATTTTAGGGTGTGTGAGCCCCTTTGCTTGTTGGATGCAGTTCAGAGCACGCCTTCCCCACTGCCCTGGGCTGTGCAGTGCCACCAATGCAGAGAGCAGAGCCAGAGCTCCCCCAGCCCAGGGGAGATTGAAGAGGCTGCAGGGAGGCTCTCCCTGAACTCAGTTTTTTATTTCTAATGGTTCCTGGGCACTGCTGAGAACATCACCAGTAAATGATGACATTTTCTGAGGTCACCAGTGCTGTAATTACAGGAGTGATCCCAGGCTTAACTTTGGGGATGAACAGAGCCTGCCCTGAGCATCTGTGGTTTGGTGGTTGTGACTCATCACGAGAGCTCAGGGAGGGATTTGTGATGATTTATTCATGCCACATTTATTGTTTGGAAAGCTCAGTCAAATGCTACTCTGGTTGGACTGAATAATTCAGCTGCCAGTCTACTTTTGGTCTACTTTTGGTCTACTTTTGGTTTACTTTTGATCTCTTTATTGCTTTCTCTCTCTGTTAAGAGCCTCATTTCAGAGGTGAAAATCATCTCAGAGAATCATGGAATGGTTTGGGTTGGGAGGAAACCTAAAGCCCATCTCATCCCACCCCTGCCATGGGCAGGGACACCTTCCACTGTCCCAGGCTGCTCCAAGCTCCCTTCCAACCTGACCCACTCTGGGGTTCTGTGGTTCTATGAATAAACAGTTGATCCCTTTCAGGCAGGTGCAGCATTTATGGGAGACAGAGGAATATTCAAACGTGAGTAAAAGTGTGACTGGGCTGTTCTGGGTACGTGCAGGCTCACAGGGAATGCTGTAAAGGATCTGGATCTGGGTATTTTCAGCAGGGCAGCTCCTGACCCAGTGTAATGCTGTATTAATAGACAGCCAGAATGCAGAGCTGTGACACAAAGATTGACAGCTCTTGGCAGGAGATTTTGTGCTCAGGTATCCAAGTGTATCCCTTGAAATTCCAGTTTGGTCAGCCTGGGCTGCCGTGCTGAGAACTGGCACCTCTGCTTCCCATCGGCTTCACGGGTTCACCCTGGTTTTGTTTTTTCATTCTGAGCTAAACTGGTTGAGGCTTCAGCACAAGCTGTGTCCTCACGTGTCCACCCAAACTGGATGTGCCCCAGCAGAACTGGGTGGGGACAGTTTGTAATTTTAGTGATGTTGCAGCTGTTGGACTTGTAGTCAGAATTAAGGAACCAGGTTTAATTACTCGACTAAATGGTGGTGGTGTAAAGAGCCTGTTTAATTCACTGGGGTACTCAGAGATTTTGGATTTTGGGATCACAGACTGTGTGCACTTGGCAGCTACTTGAGAGTCACTTGTGGTATTTGACTGTTTTACCTGTGCCAATTCTCCTCATCTTTGCAGCTTTTAGGATGTGCGAGAGGAGGTCTAGGTCGGATTTTAGGAAAAGGTTCTCCCCCCAGAGGGTGCTGGGCACTGCCCAGGCTCCCCAGGGAATGGGCACGGCCCCGAGGCTGCCAGAGCTCCAGGAGGGTTTGGACAGCACTGCCAGGGATGCCCAGGGTGGGGCTGTTGGGGTGCCTGTGCAGGGCCAGGGGTTGGGCTGGGTGATCCCGTGGGTCCCTCCCAGCTCAGGATATTCTGTGATTCTGGTGGGACCAAAGCTTGGCCCACGATGACATCCCCACTGTCCCTCTGCTTGTGGCGCTGCCCCGAGGGGTCCTGCCTGGGCTTCACAGAGCACCCGTGGGCCATTTACAACATTATCGAATTATTATTGCCTGATTTCGCAAATACCTCAAAAGCCCTGTGGTTGCCTCCTGCAGTCAGCGGTGTCCCTCGCCGGGCAGTGATTCATCTGAACAGAATTAGCCACGGGCAGGGCGTGAGAGCTCAGCTGGAGCTGGGAGCGTGCAGGGAGCAGAGAGCTGGGCTGCTCCCAGGGTGGGTGAGTGTCCTGCTGGGGGACAGAGCTTGGCTGGCTTTCACTGCAATTATTTATCTGGTTTGGCTGTAGAAAAACCAACTTACGTGCTGAATGTTTGGTTTCAGGTGGATGAAGCTGATTCCTCACCCCGCTGAAGCAGGACGTGTGCTCAAAGTGAAGTGAAGACGTGCTGCGCTTTGTGTACACGAAGCACTTTGGGTTCCATTTGCTGTCACTCCTTGGCAAGAGGCAGAGCTGCCCGGGGAGCCCAGCCCAGGAGGGGTGGCCAGGGGGTCACTGCATCACCACGACCTGGGAAACCCCTCGGTGCAGTTGCAGTCTGCAGCTGCAGGAGTTGGGAGAATCAGGAGAAACTGAGGCTGTGAGAGGGCAGAAACACCAGCCTGAGCACTCGATGAGCCGAAGACACAGCTGGGAAATGAGGAAAATGAAAATATTCCTCTGGATAAAGTGAGACATGGAAGCTGCCCCAGCAGAGCTGAATGGTGTTCCCAGAAGCTGGGGAGAGACCCCCTTGGATGAGCTGGGCTCATCCCCAACATCCCTACCCAGCTCCTCCTGTCTGCCTGTTCCCCAGCTAGAGCCAGAGATAACGGGAAAGCATTCCCAGAAGTATCCCCAGTGTCACTGGGTGACCGGTGCTTGTCACCCTGGTGCTGGGAGGGGCTCCTGGGGATGTCTCACTGGGGTGCCAGCACCCCCACCCTGGGGCACCCACCCACCCAGTGAGGCTCTGGCTGGCCCAGGAGCACCAGTGAGGACACTGGCTTGCCCAGGGTGGCACTGGGCTGTCCACTGAGGGCACTGAGTTCATTGGACCATAAAATATCCCAGGTTGGAAGGGACCCATAAGGATCCTGCTCCTTGCAGGACAACCTGCACCGAAATCAGGTGGCCGTGAGCATTATCCAGGCACTCAGCACCTGCCCCTGGTGGCCCAGGGGCTGCACAAAGCTGCCCAGCAGGGCAGGAGGTTCAGGGCAGGAGCTGGGATGCCCTGGGAGGTGTTTGCTGATCACAGGTTGCGCACCCAGCACCCTGTGTTGCCCAACAGCCATTGCTGTGGCCATTACAGGGCGGGTCAATGGCCAGGATGGGTCACAGAGCCCGGGCACTGTCACAGAACCCCCCCAGAACGCGGTCACTGGCCACGGAACCCCCCGTCCATAGCAACGGGGCCCTGTGCCGGTGCTGGCGCCCGGGGCCGGGCAGAGCCGGGCAGTGCCAGCACCACCGCAGCACCCAGTGATGAGCAGCAGCTCCCCCAGGCGCCCCCAGCCCTGAGCTCGCCCCGCGCTCGCGGCCAGGGGGGAGCTGTGCCTCACGGGGAGAGAGGACCAGCACAGCGGTATTGTCCTCAGCCCCAAACCCTCCTCCCTCCCCCAGATATCCCAGACTGGGTGGTCAGCAGCTCCCGGGGTGTGCCCGTGTCCAGGGGGGGTGGAAACTCTCATCCTGGCGTGGCTTATCCCAAGGGGGACGCAAGGGCATTTATTGCAGCTGGAGATGCGTGGAAAAGTAATCCAGTCCCTTCCCAAGGTTTTTTTCTCTCTCAAACCCTCGTCTGAAGGGGAAGGATTTATTTGCAGGGGTGGGAGCCGGGGAAAGCATCTCCCGCTCTCCAGATGCTGCTCCCCAGGTATCATAAGTGGCACGGAGGCAGGGAAGGGCAGTGGCCTGTCCTCAGCAGGGACAAAAGGGCCGGAGTGAGGGGCTTGCGGGAACAGCCCTGGCAGGGGGGGTTTGCTGCAGCTGAGCACAGACGTCCGTCCTCGGTGGGCACAAACTGACTCTGAGCCAGTCACGCCTGTGAAAGCTTTTGTGCTGAATTTGAGGCTGTGAGTGTCCCACTGCCCACCCCAAAGCCTTTGGCCGGGCTGGATCCTGGGATGAGACTCGATGGCCTGGGATGGAAGGGACCACCCCTGCCATGGGCAGGGACACCTTCCACTGTCCCAGGCTGCTCCCAGCCCCGTCCAGCCTGGCCTTGGACGCTGCCAGGGATCCAGGGGCAGCCACAGCTGCTCTGGGCACCCTGTGCCAGGGCCTCCCACCCTCACAGGGGAGGTCATTAGATTGGCAGGAAAAGTGAAGGAATAGTAGGAAATAAGGAATTAAGGAATAAGGCAAACAGAGGTATAAGATCTGTCATCCTCTTTAGCAGCCATGATTTGTTTCTCTCCTCATTTCAAGACCTGACACAAGATACCAAGAGCAAAGTTGGTATCAAATCCCTTCCTATCCAACTGCTTGGGATGCTGTCAGAGGGGATTTACGTTCAGGAGATTTAGGGGCTGTGTGGGTGCCCCGGGCAGGGCTGGTCCCATCACAAGCTGGGTGTTGCTGTAAGAGGTACCACAAGGACAGGAACTCTCTGAGCGAGGTTTTCCTCTGCCTGCTTTGTGCAGGACCCGCACCAGCAGCATTCCAGGATGGAACTCTACGGCTATCCCTTAAAAGCCAAGTTTAACCAGCCACGGCCACCACCTCCCAAGGTCCTGCCGGCCACCAGCACCATGACCGCCAGCTACAAGAACCGCATTCCCTATCATCCTGAGAGCTTCAGCATGCCATGGATGCCCAACTCCTACTACAAAGCAGCTGCCCTCAACCCAACCTTGTCTCCCCTCACCGAAAGCTTCCCGGGACTTCCCCCCACCAAGATAGTTCCTTTTATTTCCGAGAGACCCAATGGCGTCTTCAGCCGGCACTCGCTGGATGACTGGCACAGGTCCAACATGACCAACTACAAGGAGTCGGAGACCACGCGGCACAACGCGGAGCGCCTGCGGGCCGACCTGACCCGCACCATCAAGGACGTGTACCAGCAGGCCAAGAGGACCCAAGGGGAGAGCACCAAGAACCTGGGAGAGCGCGTCAATGACATAGAGTACTGGAAATCCGAGCTCTGCATCGAGCTGGATGCCATGATCAGGGAGACCAACTCCCTGACGGACATGCAGAAACGGCTGGAGAGAGCCTTGGCCGACACCGAGGGCCCCTTCCAGGTAGGGACCCTGCAGCCCCCAGCCCAAACATCTGCAGCCACTCAAACCTCTCATAAAGTTCATCCCAGCTCTGTAACACTGGAAAGTTTTCATGAAGAGCCCATTAATTGAGTCAGTGATAAACAAATCCCCTGCATCTGCTGCGTGCCCCTGCAGCACGTGCTGAGCACATCACTGCAGTGTTTGTTTAACCAAATGTTTCTCTATCCAAAATCCCGGGTTGGGACACAAAAGCCCATGTCTTACTATGGGGCTCTGGGGAGGTGAACACCGAGCCTGACACGGGTCCCTGCATCCAGCTGTGGTGGCCCAGGGACACGCGGGCTCCCTCCCGCTGATTGCATGCTGATGTTGCACTCGGCTGCTGTTGTCAGCTCACCCAGCTGCCTCGAGCAGCTTTTCCCAGGCTGCCATCCCTGTCCCCACCTATATTTTCTTTTCCTGCATGCCCCGACGTGGGCACTGTCCCTGCAGGGAGCCCTGCCCCTGCAGCCAGCACTGATGTCACGATATGTCCCCACCAGGTCGCTCACAAGTGTTTGCTCAACCGGGAGAAGAGGATGGGCATCGACCTGGTCAATGACGATGTGGAGAAACAGCTCATCACAGTAAGTGTGGCAGCACACATCATGTGTCAAAGTTATTTTTACCTAAACTCCCCCAAACGAGTTTGGCAGCCCAGTTCCCTCACTGGCTCTTCAGCGCTGGTGAGGTGCTAAATTCTTCAACTCTCCAAACCTGCTGGGGCAGGGGCTGGTGTTCCCACCCAGCAGCATGTCCACGGGAGAGGAAGGAAGAGCTGGAAACCAGCTGGTGGCTTATCAGGGTCCTCTGTCCCTCTTTGAGGAGTGTGTGAGAGGGTCCTGCCTTTCAGAGTCCTGCCAGCACAGATCTCTGTTTATTTATCTGCTCTGTCTGTATCTGTAGCACATTCTGTATGTTACACACACAGATGGAGAGGGCAGGGTATGCCCGACAGCTTGTCTGCTTTCCCCAGCTGTATTGGTGGGGCTAATAAAAGATATTAATTCTGCTCCCCCCGGCTCTGCTCTGCTCAGGGCAGTGTGGCTGCAGCAGGACTGTCGCTCTGTGTGCTCAGGCAATGGATTTGATAGAAATCATAAAAACCTGCACTCCTGCCTGCCGTTATCTAGGCTGCTTTAAATCATGAATTAGAAGCAAACATGAGGAGAGCTGGCACAGCAAATGGGATCCTAATGCAGGGTACAGTGAAAGAGAATTACTGCAAAAGCCTCACAAGACTGGGAAGGAAATTGCAGCCCCTGGGCCTGTGAAGCCACTGCTCTCTTAGAAGATTTTTTGTTATGAGTTAGGCCCTGAAAAATTAAATTATTAGCTTAAAAGTCATGAGGGTTTAGGAAGATTATCAGAGCTGGTATCTCCATAATGCCATTTGGGTTTTTAAGTGTTTGGGATGCATTTAGTCTGTGCTTTCAGCTGGCTCCTGCGGACAGGAGGGATTGGAAATTCCTGGATTTGGAGCGCTGATCACCTGCCTCTGGAAACCTTCACGGGGGCGATAGGCTTGTGCTGCAGCCAAGGGAGCTGAGAGCAGCACGAGCCTTCCTCCAGGGGAGCTGAACCTTGCCTAGAACTGACTGGGACTTACACCAAAGTCCTCTTGTCCCATATGGATGGGATTTCTTGTGGGAAATGCCCTGAGACTGGGGATGGGGATGTGTGGCACTGCTGGCCCAGGGTACCACTGGGGCTGTTCACGTCAGGTCAGGATCCAGCCCTGTCTCCCTGTGATGGAACCAAGCAGCCCTGGCCATTGATGTCAAGATAAAAAAACTTGGGAACCCACCCTGAAAGTGATTTCAGAGGCCCTGGCCGTGGCCACAGCCCCCTCCTGTCCCCTCCCTGGCCCTGGCCATGGCTCAGCTGCACAAGTGGGTGCACTGGGGCTGTGGGCCCTTCCTGCAGCCCCAGTTTGCTGTGGGGGAAAGGGAGGTCCTTGCTGTGTGCGAGGCTGGGGAGGCCCGCAGGGAGCGCCCAGGATGTCTGAGCACCGAGGCTGATGGGTCTGTTCTGCCTTTGCCCAGGAAATCAAGACCATCAGGTCCTGCCGGGAGAGGCTGCAGCAGTGCCTGGACACGGTGAATTGCCAGCTCATGTAAGGAGGCTCTGGGCCCTTGCTGCAGGGCTGGTGTGCAGCTGTGCCGTGGCCCCCCAGCACATCCCTACTGCCCCCACTCCCTGCGGGTTAAAGTCCTGCAGGCTCCACGGGAGGCAGGCAGGGATGCTCCAGGGGCTGCAGGGGAGCGGGATGGGCAGAAAACCATCCCAGGCCTCCATCCTGAGTGAGGCCTGCACTTTGTGTGTTCCAGGTGCAACAAGGAGGCCCGGCAGGAGCTGGAGAAGGACCTGGCTGACAAGCAGATGGGCCACCACATCGACAGCAAGTGCTACCAGCTGAAGAACACCTCCAGAGGCATCCACTACTACAAAGGCGTGGAGAGGGTCGATGCCACGTGAGCACTGGGGGCCCTGGCGGGCACAGAGCCTGTCCCGGGCAGGGATCTGGGATTTCCCTGCCCTCTCTGAAGGCACATCCATCCCTCCTGGAGACACCCACCCCCAGGGCTCGTTTCCCTCTGGTCTCTCCAGGGGGAGAAGAACCCTCTGCTTTCAGCTGCACGCCGAACACCTGGCGGGCGAAAGCGAGCCCGAGCTAATTAAACATTAGATCAGGGCTCAGAGCTCAGCCTGCAAACGAATTCAGCCCAGCACCTCTGCACAGCTCATTAAGTTCATGCATATTTTCAAAGATGTGTCAGTGCTTGCCTGAGTGCTCCTCACTGATGGAAAGTCTGGGGGTTCACCCCTGCATGGAGAGGGCCTGGCAGGGAGCCGAAATGACCCAGAAAATAAAGAAATGAGAGCATGGTCCTAGGAGAGGGTTCAGCTGCTTTGGGTGCCAGGAATTCGGCTTTGGCTTGGCAGTAAATGAACAGTGACCTGACCCAGCACTCACAGAGAGATGCCCTAAGTGGCAAAGGGCTGAGAGAATGAATCTGCTCGCACACACCCATGAAGTTTATGGAGAGGCACAGATTGATACAATTTTTTTAGTAGTTTGAATAATTATTCACAGTAGAGCTCAGACATATTTAGACAGGCAAATGGATTGAAAAGGATTGAGGCTAAAATTCAGAGGGGGTAAAATGTGCCGAGAATCAGCAGGTTTTAAATGGAGCTTATGTGGTATTTAAGTCTTTTGTTGACCTTGTTCTGGACTACTGCACAGGCAGGAACTTCATCCCAAATGCACAGACAGGGAATGGAGTGGGATCTAAAGCTCATTCGGTTTAGTGGGAGACTGAGATGGGCTGTGAGCAAAAGGAACTGACTGAATTGTGATCTCCGTGTCCTCGTGAGGCTGGGAATTCCTTGGCACTTAATGCCTCGAAGGTGTAAATAGGAGCTCCGATTGGAATCTCGGGTTTTTTGGGAGAATCTTTTGTTTGTCTGAGCTTTCACAAGCTATCTTCTTGAACATGCCCCCATTTGATAAATATCATCAAACAAACGGGGTCCAGATGTTTCACTTCCATGTAATTTAATTAAGAGCACAGATTTCATTTGAATCAGTCTCCAGCCAGGCTCAGCAGCGCGGGTTTGCCAAGGGCCTGTCCTCTCCCCCCGCAGGGTCTCGGTGCCGGAGACGTGGGCCAGGTTCACGGACAACAACATCTTCCGCTCGCAGAGCGCGCGCGCGACCTCGGCCAAGCTGCGCGCGAGCACCGAGAGCCTCCTCATGGGCACGGCCGACGAGATGTGGCGCCAGTTCAGCAAAGTCAACGACGCCTTCACCAGCCGCATCACCGAGACCGCCAACGCCAAGAGCAAGATCCAGACACACCTGGCCAAGGTACCCGACCCCGCCTCGGCACTGCCGCTGCCGCTTCAGCTTCCTCATGAGGGATGCTCGGCTATCCGTGGGCTCCCTGCCCTGCTCCGCCACATCAGTGATGGGACCAGCCTCGGACCAGTGGGACTCATGGGAAGCTCCCGGAAAGGGCTCAGACTGGTTAAGTTTGCAGCACTGGGGGCTGATGCCACATCCTTAAATGAAGAGCCATTAAAACCTTTCCCTCTGTTAGCTGATGGATGATCAGTTCTTGCAAGCAGCAATTTTGGGAAGCTGGTAATTCAATAGATCCCTCACTGCTCCTAAACCTCCTCTGCTCCTGAATCTCCTGTGATGTGGCAGCAAGAGCAAAGAGATTTTCCCTGAAAACTCTGCTGGATCTGTGCCTTGATGTGGCAGAGCAGCAGTGGCCTGAGCCCAGGGGCTATTAATGGACCTGGGAGTTTTTCCTGCACAGACAGGAGAAAAGGGAATGATGGGATCACTTGAGAAGACATTTTTTCATCGATACTTGTGTTTCTGTTTCACCCCAGACACGGCAGGAAATCTTCCAGATCGAGACAAAGATCCAAGTCATCCAGAAGACCATAAGGGACAAAGAGGTTCAGTTAAAGGTGGCTCAGACCCGGCTGGATGAGCGCACGAGGAGACCCAACGTGGAGCTGTGCCGGGACGCTGCCCAGATCCGGTACGGCCGGGCTGCAGGGCTGCCAGGGCTCGGGGGGTCACTCAGGAGCACCTTTGCATGACAAAATTGCTTTTTTTTCCCTAAATATTCCTTCCATAAGTGCCGTGGTAGAATCTAAAGCACTGAGCAGCTGTCCCAGCCTCCGGGTGATGGGAGAGCTCCGCACCCATGACGGAGGCCGCACACCATGGCCGGGTCCAGCGTGATGCCACCCCATGAGGGGCTGGAGTTTTCCCACTTGGGTAAACCTCATCTTCTCTCCTGCCTCGTGCAGGCGGCTGGATGTGCTCAGTTTTGAAGGATAAGCCCCTTACTTGCTGTGTGTGCATCCTGCGCAGGACCCCTGCACGGGGAAATCCAGGAGGGTGAACCAACAAAGCCACAAACCCAAACAGAAATGGGAAACCACAGCTGCTCATCCCTGTTCCCAGTGGCACGAGCTGCTGTGGCAGACGTGGCTGAACATATCCAGAGCTTTGGAACGAACTTCTCCATTCCTCCCCACGGAGGTCGGGAGGAGCTCTGCCCTTGGCTTTCCCATACAAGGGAATGGGGTGTTGGAATCAGCCTGAGTGTGCTGATGGGGGAAATCCTGTGCCCAGGGGGTCCATCTGGATGGACACCAGCCCGTGGTGAGGCTCTAATGGGGTCCCACTGTTTTCCAGCCTTGTCCAAGAGGTCAACGAGATCAATGAGACGCTGCGGAACCTGCACCAGTGCCTGCGGGCCTCCGAGGACATGCTGCAGATGCTGGTGCGCTCCAAGGGGGTCCTGGAGCACGACCTGGTGGTCAAGAACAATTCCCTGTTCATCGACCAGGAGCGCTGCATGGGGATGCGCAAGAGCTACCCCAGCACCGTGCAGATCCTGGGGTACGTCTCAGCGGGGCTCACCTGAGCGCGCAGCACCGATGGCGGGACACCTTCCCCCTTTTCCCCAGCTTCTTTGCCAATACATTGTTGCAATTTGACAAACGTGTTCGGATTTCATTTCCTGGTGTAAACTCCGGGCAGAAATTAAATGAGTGTTTTGTTTGTTGGGCTACCAGGATAATTTTTTTCCTTTGTATTTTCTCTTTCACCGTGTGCCAGGAAGGAGCTGAAAATATCCTGTATGTCACCAAATCCACCCACGGGGACCCATCCTTGCCCTTACAGTCTGTGTTTTCAGGAGAAAAACTGTCGCATCTTCCTCCTTTCGAGTGTGTGTGATGTGGAAAAGGCACAAGGGGAAGTAAAGCCACTTGTCAGAATAATGAGCTGCTGACATCCGTGATGGATTTTTAATAGTGCAGCAGAAGAGACACAAACTGTCCCGGAAAGAGTTGCAGTTTGTGCTGTTCCTAAAATAGAAAAATGTGCATTTTAAGCTGATTTCTAATGATAATTGTCTTGCTTTTGAAAAATGCCATCAAAAATGTCAGTGCTGGGGTCTTAAAAAGAGGAAGTAGATTTGGCTTGAAGAAAGTTCATTGAAGGAAATGCTGTGGGTTTAATTTTTGGGTTCCTAATTTAAGCTCTCACGTGTGGTTTGTTGGTGGAAGCACCAAAGCACTTTGAAGAGAAAGAGATTAATCGGTGTTTAAGCCCCTCTGGCCACGGAACCTTCTCCTGCTGTTAATCCGACTGATTTTACCAAGTATTGGAATTTTCAGAGGGATAAGTCTTCAATCAGTGTGAGTGTGAAAGTCACTTTGCAGCTTCTCTCCTCGGACTCATGCGTGTCTTGAGTCTTTTAACCTCAGCAGTCGAGCTCAGCCGAAAGCCGGTGGGCACCAGGAATCCCAAGTCCCGACTGGGACAGAAGCTCGAGTCCCTCCCCCTCCCTCGGGAATCCAGGGCAGGGACCACCTGCCCAGCGTGGGGGCTCTCAGGAGCTGGGAGCACCTTTCCTTGTGCCCCGTCCCCAGGTGACTGCTCCTCATCCCACAGACCCCTCTGCCCTCCCCACCCTTCTCAGTGTCTCGGCAGGATCTCCCTCCCAGCACCAGCCCTAAACAGGAAGCAATTGTCTTTCTAGCCTTTTTTTCTTTACTAGCACTTCTGTCAAGACTAAAAATAGATTTCCTCTGCTTTGTGTGTGTCTTGGGGCCGGAGTCTGTCGAAGACAGCAGCCACCCTTTCCAAAGGAAAGGGACAGCTGTGAGCAGGAAAAGCTGCCCAGCTGATCACACCTTCCCTTTCTCCCCTTGCCTGCCCCCAAAGCCCCCCCTCGGGCCGCTCTGTGCTGTTCTCTGCCTCTGCTCCTTTCCCAAAGCCTTTCCCAGCCCCTGGTGATTTTGGCTGCTCCGCTTGTCTGCGGCCCCACTCCAGCGGTTTTCAGACCTTTGGGCCCCGTGAGTTTGTCCCCAGCTGAGTGTGGGGCAGCAGAGGCACCCACAGCCCCTTCCTGAAAGGCTCCAGCCTTTGAGTACCCGGAGCCAAGTCCTGGCACCAGCGACAGCTTTGCCTTCGTTTCACTTCCACCTTCGCTTTTGAGTCATGTCAAAAATATCTGGGCTCTGTTCTACAGTGAGGGCACTCCAGAATCAGTCTCCACTTTTCTCCAAATTTGCTTTCAGAGCTCCCCACGCACTGATCTTTCCCACTGGCGCAGCTCCTTTAGGGCTCTCTCCTAATTGCCAGCATTTATGTGCTGCTGCAATTACGCAGCTCCATTTTCTCTTGCTGTCCTGCCCTCTCGATGCTCCTTTCCACAACACTGCCAAAGAGTTTCTTTCCTCTGTTTGAGCCATGACCAGAGGAATTTCAGTTTCAGCTCCTCTAATTTCTTTCACAAATACTTTCCACTTCCCTGCACCAATTTCCCAGACGTTAGAGAATTCCCAGGTCCCTCTGGGGTTTCGTTCTCTCCACGCCAGTTTTCCCTAAGTTGACAGTACTGATGTTACTTCTTCTGGCAGCTGATATCCCGAGCTCCCCCAGACACTTTGATCAGGGCATCCCACGTATGCTTCCGTGTGAGTCCCTTGGTTCCCCTGAGGGGAGCCCGCCCTGCACAAACTCCTGTAAAATGGATCTCCAGCAACAGGGTTTGGGTGCAATTCCAATGAACACGTGGCTCGTGGCCGGGTCTCCTGCACAGGGATGGATTTGCTTTCTGTGGCAGAGCTGCTGCTGAGTGAAGCTGCTCCATTTGATCTCCGCAGGGCTGGGTTTGGGATTTGAGCAGCCTTTGTTGTGTTCCAGAAGAAACAACAGCCCTGCCTCCTCCTGCTGATGGCTGGGATGCCTTTGCTGCCATGCCATTAAATGATTTCCTTTCAGAGATCACGTCTAAATCAGAGCCCAGGCCCATCATCCACCTTTCTGCATGGATGGGACGTCTCCTTTCTCCACTCTGAGCAACGACGTGTTTGCTTTTATTGCTGTTTATTGCTGGTTTATTGCTGCCTCTATCAGCCAAGTTGCTGAGAAAGTTCCTTTGTGGAAATTCCTTTGCATCTTACAGCCATCTTCCCACCCTTTTGCATCATTCCTTTTGCACCACTGCTGCAGAGCTGGGTGTGTAAATTAATTGTTTACTGACTGGAGGAAAGACTATAAATTAATAAACCCGGGACGCTGTTGCTTCGTGCCAGTCCTGGATCCAGGTGAACACTCCAGGCAGGGCTAGCAAGAAACTTCTCAGAAAGGAGGTTCTGTTGTTTAAGAAAACAAAAATCATTGAATGTCCTGGAAGGGTCTGATACGAATTTGGGTGAAATCAAAGCTTGCCAAAAGCCATGTTAGCAATGTATTGCATAACTAGTGCAGATTATTGTTCTCGAGGGAGAGAGAATTCCCCAAACAGCATCAGCAGTCAGAAAAAAAAACAACCCTAAACTCATTGCTATTATGGAAAAAAAGGGAGAAAACTTTGGCAAAACGCTAAAGGAAAATTTGGGCAGTGTAGGATCACAGCAATGCTTGTGCTGCCTCAGACCAAAGTGCAGCCTCTGCCAGAGCCAACAGGAGATGCTGAGATGAAAGCACCAGAAGGCGGCAGGAACTCTGTGAGATTCTCCCAGTCCACTTTCCCAGCTTCCAGCATTTAGTATCCCAAAGATGTCCTGAGCTGACAGGGCTGTCCCTGGGTTTAACATCCCCCGATGGATTTGTTTCACATGCTCTGTTCCGATTGCTCTCGGAGCCCGCACAGCATCCGCTGTGTCCCTCCACTGGGATCCGCAGGGCGCGGAGCATCCACACCCTCAGAGCAGCAGTGGCCACTCCGGGGACCCTGGAGGGGACTGAAAAAGGGGCCGCACCTGGCACTGCTGGAGCCAGAAGTGTAAAACTTGATAGTTTGGGCAAAAATGTGGCTGAAAGCTGGTTTAGACCTGTGTCCTCTGTAGAGTCTGTTCTGTGCTGGCAGGAGATGAGCACGAACCAGCAGCTCAGAAAGGATCTGAGGATGTTCAGAGTCTCAGCTGGGAAGCTCAGTTGATTTTTTGAGGGTTTTGGGGTCAGTGGGTAAATTTTGGTTTCCCTGAAGTCAGTGGGATTTTCTCCAATGATTTCAGCCTGGCTCTATCAGTGCTGACAACTGGCTTGGAGTGGAAAGCAAAAAGTTGGATGAAGATGGTTTGGGGGCATGAATGCAGACAGGACTAAAGCGTTTTATAGATTCTTCTTGAATTGGTAGAAAACAAATCGGGAAAAATAAGTCAGTGCCTCCAAGATACATTAGGCCTTTTGTTACTGAAGTTTGCTGAATATAAAGTCTCCCCTTCTGCTTCTTTCTGGTTGAAATATTTTTTCCGATACCCCTTCCAGCGGTGTAAATGTATTTATATATTTACATATATATCTGTGTATCTGCATGTGTGTTCTTTGAGGGAGCACTGTAGGTCCTCCACAAAGTGCAGTCGAACCATATCCCGCTCTCCTCCTTTTCCTAGCGGCACAGTTGTTTGAAAACAGGATTTTCCCCGCCCAGTTCCCTGCCCAGCCCCCAGTGAACGGCAGGAGGGGTTTTTTGATGGCAGCGCAGATTTCGGCCCCTGCCCTTTGCGTTTCAAACCTTCCTCGCTAATGGTCTCAATCGCCAGGGTAGGGAACAGGAAGAGAGTCCCTAAAATTGTGATGAGACAGCAAAATGTGGGGTTAAAAATGTTCATCCTCACAAAGACATAGAGAGGAAATGTCTTTCTGTGTAGTTGGAAAACGTTTGTCTTCAGAGGGGTGTCGTTCACCTTGCCCGAGGAAAGGGATGGGCAGAGCCCTGATGTGCTGGTTCAGTTGATACCACACAGTTCAATGAGCCTGAGATCCCTTTCAGTCTATCCTTGCCTTGTCAGATCAGCATCTGAGCCCCGTAAAGTGATAGAAACCCCACTTTCCCTCCTGGATTCTCATCATTTTATTACAGAATTTCAAGCTGAAGCATCATATTCTAAGTAGCCCCATGGAATAGATTCAAAGTGAGAAATCCACATTTTTTACCCAGGGTTTATACAACTCGTCAATCTTCCAGTATTCCCAGCACAGCCTGTGGCGAATCTTGTTTGTACACAAAACGTTTTTCCAATTTATTGTGGCGCCTGCTTAGATTCAGGCCGGGGTGGCACTGCCAGCGCGCCGAGCCCCGGGAGCACCGGGAGAGCCTCAGCCCGTCCTGGGGGGTGACGCTGTCTCTCCAGCAAAACCCCGAGGGCTCTGCTGTGACCATCCTCGCTTCCTCGCCTCCTCTCCTCCCTGGCCAGGCTCCCTCCAGCCTCTCCGGCTGACGGAGGGCGCGGAGAGGAGCTTTGCCCAGCCCCGGAGCTCTGTCACAGCTCACGCTCAGCTCATGTTTGTCCCAAGCCCCGCTCGGTTCGCACCGTGCGCCTTTCCCGGAGAAGTGTCCAAGGAGCAGGGGGGTGATGTGCTCTTCTCTCTGGGCTTTCTCCACCGTTTCCAATCCACGGCTCTCACCCAGAACAGCCTTTGTTACCCGCAGACCTCTCTTTTCCCTGGTTCGAGATTCAGATATTTCTCCCGTGCTTAAAAACCTGCTTTTGGCACCTTTTTCAGAACCGGAACCGGGGCGGTTTTGCTGTCCCACACTCCCGGAGGAGCTCGGGAGCTCTCTGTGACCCCCACACGTCCCAGTGCCTTCCCCCACGGTGCATCCCGCTCTGCTTTGGGTTGGATATTTCATCCAGGAACAGCAGTCGAGATCTCAGACCTGCAAACCCAAACCAGAGAATGCTCTCTACCACAGCCTGGATCGCAGCCCTTGGGGACAAGACCTTTCTCTGTCAGCCCCGAGCGTGGGGGCTCCTTCAGGCACCCGGCCCCTAGGGGCAGGACAGCCCCAATCAGCCTCGTTAGCCAGGAATGTTCCGATGGTGGCGCAGACGTTTCAGTCCTCTGGGGTTTGCAGTCCTGGCACTGACGGGCGCCACAGGGTGCAGAGGGACGGTAGCAGCAGAGGAATCGGAGGGATTTTTTTGGAGGGGAAAGGAAATTGCATCCTTTGGAATCTCATTTCAGCCGCTGGCCTCTCTCCCCCGACCCCCCCGGGTGCTCTCAGCTCTCCTCCCACTCTCTGGCCGATGTCTGTGCCGGGACCCCTTACGTGAGTGTGAGGAGCCCGTGCTGCAGGAACACGCCTCTGCTTGCCAGGAGAGAGGAGCCAAGCACGCTTCCCGACCTCCTTTCTCCCAAGATTTACAGTCCCGGTGGCTGGATGCCGAATTCCCTCGTTTGTGCAACAGTGCGGGACGAGTCTGGAGCTGGTGCGTGGAGGGGGGAGGCGATGGGGATTGGTGTTAATGCTCAGCGCTCCCAGGAGTGTGCAGGGCTCCTGGTGGGATTATTTGGGAGCTGGAGGTGGACTCTGTGTGTGGGGGGGGTTGTTTGAACAGATTGGCTGTGCTTGAGGAATCAGTGAGGGCGGCAGAGCAGCCACCGCCTCCTTCCCGAGCACCTGAGTCAGAGATCCCAGAATGGTTTGGGTTGGAAGGGACCTTAAAGCTCATCCAGTGCCACCCCCGCCATGGGCAGGGACACCTTCCACTGTCCCAGGCTGCTCCAAGCCCCGTCCAGCCTGGCCTTGGACACTGCCAGGAACACAGCTGCTCTGGGCACCCTGTGCCAGGGCCTGCCCACCCTCACTGGGAACAATTCCTTCCCAATATCCCATCTATCCCTGCCCTCTGGCAGTGGAAGCCATTCCCCGTGTCCGGTCAATCCAGACCCTTGTCCCAAGTCCCTCTTCAGCTCTCCTGGAGCCCTTTAAGGCACTGGAAGGGCTCTAAGCTCTCCCCAGAGCCTTCTCCAGCAGAACCGCCCTAACTCTCTGAGTGTCCTCCAGAGCTGTGGAAAATCGCATTCTCCCTTTAGTGAAAAAGTTTCTCAGTTCCACCTAATTTGGCTCTCAAGCGCTAAAAAAGATCGACTCCAAGCGCTGGAATCCCTTCAGCTCAGCCAGATGCTCATTCCCCAAATCCTGTGCCTCGGATCCTGTCCAGGGCTGCACAAACCCCCCGGTCCGGGGGACACCCGATGTGGGGAGCTCTGTCCTCTCCGGGCACCGGCCGGTCCTGCTCGGACACGCCGGGGCTGCAGCGCCCACGCTCCGGGACAACCCCACCCGCGGGGGGCGGCACGGCCGCCTCTCCCCCGCCCTCCTCCACGGCTGCCTGGGCAGCGGGGGCTCAGGACAACGGGGGTGGCCGCCTCTTGTCCCCCCTCAAATCTCCTCGCTGCCGTGCGGTGGCCGGGGCAGGGAGCGGCTCTGGAGCCGTGTCCCGGGGAAGGCGGCGGGGCCGGGGCCGGGCCGGGCGCTGCCCCGTTTATAGGAGGGCGGCGGGCGGTGCTGAGCCCTCCCCGTGCCGCAGACGCAAACGGGGCGGTGGCCCCGGTTAAAGGGGAAACTTGACAGCGCCGCCGCCCGCTCCGCTCCGCGCCCGCTCCGCCGCCGCCAGCGCGCTCCGCTCCGCCGCGATGTGAGTACGGCCCGGCCCGGCCCGGCCCCACCGGGGAGCGGCCACAGCGACGGGACACGGGCTGGAGACACCCGCCGGGGGTTCGCAGCCGAGAGGGAGCGGAGGAGCACTCCCGCTCTGGGGGCTCTCCAGGGAGAGGGGTCAGGGCAGTCCCCTCCCCTCTTCACCGAGGGGGGAGATGGGCTGGGGAAAGTCCCCCCAGCTCGGGAGAGGGTCCAGGAGAGCCTCTGCCGGGGGAGCCGAGGGGAGGTGGGCTGAGGGCACCCCCGGAGAAGAGGGGCCGAGGGACCCCGGTGGGCTGAAAGGGGCAGGGGTTGACGCCCCCTGCTCCCCGCCCCCTGCCCTGTCCTCGGGGGTCGCCAGGGCAGATGAGCCCCGGAAAATTCCCCCTGGGGTGGGGGCCGAGAGAATCACCCACACCGGTCCCATGGGTGGGTGGGCACGGGACCCCCGCCCCCCTTTCCCTGCGGAGTGGGGTCGGGGCAGCCCCTCGGGAGCGATGCGCCGGGATCGAGCCCTCCCGCCGGGGACGAGGAGCACATTCCCTTGGGAGAGGGGATCGGAACCCCTCGGCGAGAGGGGCTGGGGGAGCCGCCTTGGGGAACCGCCCCCCTTTGGAGGTCCCCGGGGAGGGGACTGGGAGGAGCCCCCTCGGTGGGAGAGGGAGAACGGGCTCGGGGAAGGACTCGGGGGACCCCCGGGGGATATCGGGGAGCGGGCAGAAGGCTCGGCCCCCTCTCCGTCGGCGGGGCCCGAGGATCAGAACCCGGGCGCCGGGCACTGCCCGAGCAGCATCCCCCGAGCCGGGCGGGGCGGAGCGGAGCGTTCCTGCTGCCCCCGGACAGACGCACGGACAGACAGACAGACACACACACACACACTCAGCATCATCCCTGTCCCGTTGCAGCTCTGCTCTCCACCACCGCCAGGATGCTGCTCTTGCTGCTGGGGATCATCGTGCTGCACGTCACCGTGCTGGTGCTGCTCTTCGTCTCCACCATCGTTAGTGTGAGTACGGATTTTCCCCGCTCCGGGGTTCCACGGCACAGGGACACGGCGCGAAGAGAGCAGAAGGTGTTATTTTTATTTCTGGCTGTTTTTACAGTCTGGTTTTTAGCAGGAAGCATTTCCTGGCTGGGTGCTAGTCTCACTAACAGTGGGATTTTGGAATTTGGGAGTTTGTGCTGTCAGGTGAACCTGGTGGGGCGCGTGGCTGTGTGCTGTGCTGGGTGCTCAGGGCACCCCGTTGGTACAGAGACACAAACGCTGTTGGAAACCATCTCCTCATCCTCCCCAGGCTGGTTCACACCAAGGAGCAGCCTCGGAGCACCCAAAATCCCCCGCTTTGGGTTGATGCTGCTCTCCCCTTTCATAACGAGCGCCACCTGCTAATGGGCTTCAGGCACAGGACCAGAACAGCCAGCCTGAGCAAAGCCCCTCGAAACGGGGCTGGCTGGGCACTGACCCCTCAGCACAGCAGTTCTGCTCCCAGCTCTCCTCCTTTGGGGCTGGGAATAAGACACAGCCTCTTTTTCCTAACCCAACTTCCAAGGCCAGATCTTTGTGAGCAATGGCAAACCCGAGGGCTGGATGCAGCACGGAGGCTTCCCAGCACTGTCCTGGGGCTGCAGCCCAGTGAACACGTCAGCTGCCCGGGGAGAGGTTTGAGTTGGCTTTAAGGCAGCTGTTCTGTGGAGCTGGTGACTTCCAAGCTTGCTTCACCAGGGGCTTCTTTCCCGGTTTTTTTTTTTTTTTTTTTTCTTTTTTTTTTTATTGTGGTCATAGTAGTGGAAAACGTTACAAAAATCTTCCGAGCCGTTAGGAATCACGTGGAAGCATTCAAATATCCCGGCCAGGCAGCGGGCGAGGCCGGCGAGGGGAGGGAAGCGCGGCCCCGCGGGACTCGCTCCGTGTTTAAAGAGCATAAAGAGCTTCTGTTTTCGTGCCGCTGGGGCGAGCGCAGTTAAAAGCAAATCTCGGGATTCACTTTCCAAACCCCTCTCTAAGGAAAAGCGTGTCCCTGGGAGCGCCCGGCCGGGCAGGCACGTGCGGGGCTGGGGCTGCTCGGTGCCGCAGCCCGGGGGGGACACGGACAGGGACAGGGACGGGGACAGGGACACGGCCACGGGTGGCTGCTCCCCGCCGGGCCCCGCTCACGGGCTGTGTCTGTCCCGCAGCAATGGCTGGTGAACGGCGGGCACACGGCAGACCTGTGGCAGAACTGCACCTCCGGAACCGTCTTCCACTGCCTGGCGTCCTCCTCCAACGGTGAGTGCGCCGGGATCAGGGCTGCTCCCGCCCGCCGCTCGCGTTCTCCTCCCGGACCTGTGAAATCGCGGGGGATTTGCCTGTACGGGTTCTTTGGGATTCGTTCTTGGATTTTCCTGCATCCCCGGAGCTGCTCCCTCCCGCCCCATCCCCTCGCCTCCTCTGCTCTGTCCCCAGCTGGGGGAGCAGGGCTCAGCTGTGTCGCGGTGTGGGGACTCGGGGCTGGCCCGGCAGTGGGGCACTGCTCCCCCCTCCCCTCGCGGTCCCTGAAGCTGTGATGGGGCTTAGCAGGAGAACCAGACCCGCTGCCCACCGCTCTGCCCGGCTGTCCTCGGGCCGAGGGGCAGCTCCTGGCAGCACCAGGGCAGGGTGACACCCTCAGCTGCGCTGGAGGTGACGGCTCGAGCCCTTTTGGGGCTTTTAGCACGTTTTTGCACCTGGATGTACAAACACGAGGTGGTCCTCGGGGCAGGGCCGCTGGGCGTCTGTCACCCTGCTGGGAGCTGAGGGGCTCTTTTTGTCACAGCTCCCTCTTGCTCTGCCTGTGAGGGGTTTGAAAGATGCCCACGGGGCCCTGAGGACGCTCTGTCTCCAGAGGACACCCGTCCCCCACCCAGAAATCCGTCCTGCGCTTTGCTGCTGGGACAGGCTGCGTTTCCGGGCACAGCCCAGGCCCTGGGGTTTGCTGTGGAGCAGCACAGCTGTGGGCGCTGTGCTGGTGCTCGGGCCCTTCATCCCGCGCCCCTGCACACCCGGGGGCTCAACAGCGGGACCGAGCTGCGGGAAGGCTGATGTCACACTGCGTGACATCACCCCTGAGCTGCCTGCTGAGGTCAGCAGGGGAGGAGGGCGTGCTGAGACACCGTGACACGCAGTTTCCAGGGTGACCAGTGGCACCAGGAACTCAAAATCCGTGTTCAGAGAGGGGGGCAAGCCCGTGCCTCAGTTTCCCTGGAAGACAGCTAGTGCCAGTGGTGCTGTGGCCAGCGTTTGTTTTGTTAGCCTGGTTTTTGCTTTGCTGTGGAAACGGATCCTGCCGGTGTGACCCCCGGTGACACCAGCTGTGACACACCGGGACAGTCACCCTGTGCCGGAAAGCGGGCCTGGCTTAGGAGCACAGCGATGCCATGCTGAGGGGGGACAGCCACACCGAGAGCATGAAATGCTTCCGGAGGGTCCCGCAGTGAAGGGAGACTGAGAGAGGGCTTCTGGCGGTTCCGGTCGGAATCCCCAGCCCCGGGGGCAAAGCGCTCGCGTTCCCCACGCGGGGAGGCGATGCCGCTGCCCTGTCCCTCACCTTCCGCGCTGTGCGCCCGGGCTCTGGTTTCGCTGGGGTGATGCTCCCAGCGCCGGTCTCTGCTGACGCCTGGTGGCGTCCGGGGCCAGCCGGGAAGCGGCTGGATCCCATCCCAGGCCAGGAGCCTTCTGGAGCCGTGTCCCTCATCAGCAGTTGGCTGGGCCGGCTATTGCAGCGTAGGCAGCCCCGCTTCGGGGCCAGTCATGCGAGCTCCGAAACTGCTGAGCCTCCGCTTTGCAATGAAAGGCAGAGCTTGCCCCCAGGACTCCCAGAGCCGAGGGCTCTAAAGCCTCCCCAAATCTTTTGCTTTTCAAACCTGCGCCGCTTTTTCTGGATGTTTACAGGGTGCTCTGTCGGGGCTGTCAGTGCTGAGAGGGGCTTGCCCACACTGGGGCCGGGTGGTTTCCCGCACACCCGGCGGTCCTGAGCCTGTGGGAGTGTCCGGTGCCTGTTCCCAGAGCTGCTGGGGCCTCTCCGTGCTGGGTTTTCATCACTAGAGGGATTACAGTCAAGATGACCCTGTTGAAAATGCAGCTGAGCGAGGTTGATAGCCCCGATTCAGTGCAAGGGGTCCCTGCCCACGGCAGGTGGGTGGAGTGAGATGATCTTTAAGGTCCCTTCCAACCCAAACCATTCTGGGATTCCAGGATAAAGTGCCCCAGTGAGCTGCTCTTCCAGTGGAAGTTCATCGTGCCCAAGGCTTAAACAGCTCTCTGACAGCTCTCACTCATCCAAGGCTCTGCTCTGGCATCAGGAGAAGGGGTTTTGCTTGGACAAAAGCTTGTGCCCCATCCACCCTGTGGCAGGGGTGTGGGAGCGGTGCCGCTGAGGAACTGTCTTCCTCTTGTGGGACCCTGGATGCAGGGTCCAGACCCCACCACTGCTGTAGGAACACAGAATCAAAGGATATTTCCCGGGCTCACGTAAGGCTTTTAAGGTCTGTTTGTATGAACAACAAAAGTGCCGCATGGTCTCCTTTCCAGCGGGTCCTGCTCCCTCCCAGCCCCGTCACCGCTGCAGGGAGCTGCTGTCGGCCACTCTTCGGGGCAGTAGTGAGGTCACGGGGCAAGGATGCTGTGGCAGAGCCACCTCGAGGCTCACGCTTGTCTCTTGCCTCATCCTCACACCCCTTTCCTAGGAAAATGCTTTTTTTCAAAATTAGGAACGGTCCCATACAAATACCACAAACCAGCCTCGGTTACAGCTCCCAGAACAGAGGCTGTGCTGCAGTGGGCTCCAGACAGCCATAAAAATTCATTTTCCTGTGCCGAGGGTGGTACTGAATGGTTAAATCCTGGAGTGCCAAGGTGCTCTGGGGAAACAGCAAGGAATCCTCGCTGGGAATTTTGGCAGAAGTTTTAGCCTTTACGTAGAGGCAGGTTTTGCTCTGGCCATCACGGTGGCCTCTGGGGTGTGGTTATTTCTTCTTCTCTTTTCAAAAAGCAGTGGGACTCAGTGAGTGGAATTTGGGAACTAGATGGTGCTGGGTCACCTGTGTTCATCACGGATGGGCACTTTGTGGGGTGCTGGTGCTGTGATGCCCCCTTGGTCTCCGCTGAGCCTCCCCCGTGCTCAGGTGACCCATGTGGGGATGCCCAACGAGAAGCAGAATTTTAAATCCAGGTGCCAGCGGGATTTGCTTTCGTGGCACACTGAGGCAGGTTCTGGGCGGGGCTCCTCACCCTACGGAGCATCCCACGGGGATGCAGCCGGCAGCAGAGCAGCGCCAGGGCTGAGCTCAGCACTGCCCAGGCGAGGATTCCCGGGACATCAGCGGACCCTGGGTCCGGGCTGGACTGGCCTCGGTGAGGGCTGAGCTCCCACCTCCCAAATTCCTCTTGGCAGGGCTCAGGCCCTCGGTGTGTGCGAGGGCTGATCCATCCTGGCGGGAGCAGGGAGGGAGCCGAGGGCACATTCCCACTCCTTGTCCGTGCACAACCGCCTGCTTGTTGCTTTGATTTTTGAATTTGCTGTTAGATAATGCTTTTTTTTCTTCAAGAGGCCGAGAACTATGGAAAAAATGTCGCAATCTTTGCTTCGTTTGCACTGTCAGACATTCCTGGAAAAGACTTATCTCAGGAATTCAGCTCTGGATCCCGGGGCTGTGGGTCGGCAGGGCCATGTGCCAGCCCCGGCTGTGCGGCCCCGCGGCCGGCTCGGGGCACGTGGCCGGGCCCAGCAAGTGCTCTCAAGGAGATTCCATCCCAAATTTCCAGACAGGGATATTTTTTCCTCCAAAAATGGCCTTTTCTTTCCACAACTGAATGTTTTATGCAGGCAAGAAGACTTTTCTGCCTGGTTGGGAGAAACCTTAAAGCCCATCCAGTGCCACCCTTGCCACGGGCAGGGACACCTTCCACTGTCCCAGGCTGCTGCCAGCCCCGTCCAGCCTGGCCTTGGGCACTGCCAGGGATCCAGGGGCAGCCGCAGCTGCTCTGGGCACCCTGTGCCAGGGCCTCCCCTCTCTCTGAGTAAAGAATTTATTCCTAACATCTAAAAATCTCCTGTTCTAAGAGAATATTTTATATTTCAGATCAGTTTGTCCCATAACTTTCTTGCCTTCAACAGGAAAGGGATTTCTTTTGCTTAAAACCATTTTTTTATTGTTGCTTGTTCTTCTTACAAAGAGCATCCAGTAAGGAGAGGTCAGGAACTGGCTTTTTTCTCAGCTGCTCCAGGTGTCTTTGGCTCCCACTTTTTCTGTGAAAGGTGGGATCAGACAACCTTCCCTGCCACATTTGTGCTCTGGCCCAGAGAGGAATGGGAGGAAGAAGGCAGCATGTGGGCAAACGATGACTGCCAAACCAGAAGGAAGGGTGAGGGAGTCCCCTGCAGTGTGCGGTGCTGGAAAACCCTTCAACCAAGGTTTTTTGGCCTTGATGAGACTCTCGGAAGTCCCTGTGGGCACAGGCTGAGTGGCCCTGCCCCAGGTCTGTGGGCCAAGGCACCACTGCCCCCGCTCCTGCTCCCGCTGCCTGGACTGGAAACCACTGGGAGCTGGTACCGGAGTCCTTGGGAGGATCTGGGCATGGGATGATGGATCTGCCACCTCAGCACAGGCCAGCGGGAGGTCAGAGCCACCACGCCGAGGGTCTGGGAAAGGAGCTGCCTTGGGCTTTGTGGAGCTGTTGGAAGGAGTTTTCCATGGTGCCAGCAGCTTTCTGCTGCCTCAGCTGCATCAGGAGGGGCCTCTGCGGGATGTGAGCTCCGACGGGATGTCGGAGTGTGGCAGCTCTGGAGAGCTCTGGATGTCCTGGCCTCACGGACTTCTTGGATGGAGCTTCAAGGAGAAGGAAAGGCAGGAGAGCCGAGAGGAAAAGGAGGAGAGGAGAAGATGGGGTTTGAGGGGTTCCTCTCTGACTGAAGGAGCTGCAGAAGAGGAGCAGGAGGTGTTGGACAGGACCTGGAGGGCTGTGTTCAGTCACTGCCTCCCTGCAGCCCCAGGGTTTCCCTCCTGCTCATCCCCTGGCCCTCACAAAGACCTTGGGAGCTCTCTAGGATCCGCCTTTCCTGGTGGGATTTCCAGGAATACCTCTGGAATGTCTGAGTCAGTGCCGGTGGGAGGCTGGGGGCACAGCAGGAGAAAGCTGCAGTGGAGCTGGATTTTCCCTTATATTTCCCTGGATTTTCCCTGGATTTTCCCTGGGACAGCACAGCAGCTCTGCTGGACAGACCGTGAGGGTGTTGTCCCCACTGGAGAGGGGTTCCCTGCAGCCCCGGGGCTGTCAGGGGGCATCTGGGCTGTGCAGAGCAGCACCACAGGCACCTGAGCTTCTCTGGCCTTGGGAGTTCTGAGGGGCCTCTGTCTAAAGCACAGCCCAGAGAGCGCTGCAGCTGAGCTGCTATTTCTGCATCTCCAGTCCACCCTTTTCCAACCCTCTTCGAGGTGTTTGAGTATCAAAACCACTGCAAGTCCCAGCGCTTTGCTGCGACCTGCCCGCTTCAGAGGGGAGGATGTGAGCTGGGCTCAGGTTCTTGGTCAGGCCTGGACACCTGGGAGTGTGCTCTGGAAAAACCCTGCTCAGAAAACGTGGCTTTTCCTGGCAGCCCTGGGCTGGTACCTTTGTGCCTGTGCTGTTCTGACCCTGCTGAGATTTAACTTGCAGCAGGGAAGCAGCAGGTTTTACAGTCGTGGGCATGAATTTCCCCTCCCTGCAGCTTTGTCTGCATCATACGCCACAGTTACCTCCTTAATGGATGTTTTCTGCCCCAGAAGTGGTTGTTTGTTAAATGTGCAGAGCGCACACACTTGGCAAAGGGAAAACTCCACCTGCAAAACGTTCCATCAGCTGCAGATCCCAGCACGGCGGGGTTTTAATGCACAGCACTAATTTAGGGATGTCTCACAGCAGTGGATGAGCTGAGCGCTCAAATAAGTGTCTTCAGTTTGTGCTTTGTTTTTTCTCCTTGGCTGGGTCCAAAGAGGGTGTGGAGGGTGTGAATTAAACCCTGGGGAGGCAATGCCTGTCCTTTAGGGCCTCTGCTCCTGGCCAAGGGGGCAGGTTTTTCCCTGCCCTGCCAGTCCTGTCTGGGCATAAAACCTCCCTCCAAGCAGGACTGGGGCTCTGCTGGAAGGGGCTGGCTTGGCTGCTGTCTCTGGGAGATTCAACTGCAATTCCTGCTCTGGGTTCCAATTCCTGCTCTGGGTTTCTTTCTTTTGTGCTGGATTTTAGGGCAGTGAAATACGGTCTTCATCATCCCAGGGCTGAAGTCTTCTCCCTGCTGTTGTAAGTAGTGCTGTGAGCACATTAGGGCTTGCAGAACTTAAGGGGAAATTCAAATTTGTTTTGTAAAAACTTCTTGCTCTGTCTGTGGCTGCCTGAATGGGCTCTAAACCCGCTCCCGCCGGCTCGTCTCCGGAAGCGGCGTGCAGGGTGTTATCTGTCCTTTCCACGCTGTTTCCTTTTCTTCTTCCTCCTGAAGAACAAAGATATAAACACAGAGCTGAGGAGATGCAGGGGAAAAACGGGATAACCAGCTCTGTGCCCAGGGGAAGCCACAAATAACAGCCTGGGAGTAAACAGTGCTGACAGCCCGGCTGCAGCTCCGGCCCGGCCTCCCTCCGGGAAACTCGCTGTGGTTTTGGAATCCTAAGGGCTGGACACAGCACCAACAGCAAAGGGGTTAAAAGCAGGTGGGGCTGAGGAGGTAAAAACCCTATCTGCAGTTATAGGGGTGATTTTAAACGTATTAAAGGCAATCAGCTGTCCTAATACAGCTGAAGCCTGTGGGCAGCTGGCTTGGAGTTAATGGAGTTCTGGAACTCGCTGCTGTGGGTCTCAGCCCTGGGCTGAGATCCTGCCCTCTGTTTTCACAAAGGAGGCCAGCGAAAGTCAGCAAAGGGCTGGACGTGAGCAGGCTCGGAGCTCTGGACTGTGGGATCATCTCCTGATTTCCCTGCTCCCAGGCTGGCTGCCGAAACCCTCCAGCCATGGTGGGCTACCCCCTCAGCGCTGCCTTTCTCTTCCTCTGACACGGCTCTTTATGACAACGGGATTTTGCAAAGCCCCTATAAATCATTTGCATTCAGAACCAAAAACCAGGCAGGGGAGGCGGATGCAATTAAAGGGCAGCTCAGCTCAGCTCAGCTTTCCGTCTAGACAGCCTTCTCCTAAAATAACCAGCAGTGGGAGCATCCACCTCCCAGCAGAAAGGGCTCCTCTCGGGCCGGATCCCGTGGCCTTTGCAGTCACAAAAGGCTTGGCTTTCTGGGTCCTGGATGAAACTGCAGGGCTTGGCTTTGGCTCAGCCGGTGCACAGAGCTGGACACAGCCTCAGGGCTGGGGAAGGGGTGAGAGGAGAGCTCAGCTTCCCAGAGACGGGATGGGAGCCCTGTCTGTGCTGAGGCAGGGAAGGAGATGCAGTTCAGCAGCTGCACATCCTCCAACCACTTCTCTGGTCTGATCCGAGCAAGGATTTGTGATGATTTTAGTGATGCTGGAGCTGCCTCATCCCATTTCCCACTGGTGGATCACGGCCAGAGCTGAAGGGGCAGCTGGGGCTGAGGCAGGGGGGCTTTCCCTGAGATAGGGGAAACATATTGGACATTTTGTGTGCACATTGTAGTGAAATCCACACTGGGATTTCCTGGAAGCAGCAATAGCTGCTCCTGCCTAAGGAATGGCAGCAGCCGGTGCAGGGGAAGCCGGTGCCCTGGAGTGAGGGAAGGGCAGCAGCTCCCCAGTGCTGGGGAGCAGCTTGGAATGGGAAGCGTGACCAGGAGGGGAAGGACCCGGCTGGCTGTGAGGAGCAGGGGCTGCTCGGGGTGGCTCCAGAGCTTCGGGAGCAGGGACTGCGTCTGCTCCAGTGCCTGAACATCCAGAGGCAAAGACAAGGGGTAGAAATCCTGGTCCAAAGTCAAACGCACCAGACGTGACTGAGTGGCACAGGACGTTCCCTGCAGCCGTGGATTTGCTGGGAATGCCCATGGATCCCCACTGCCACCCCGGCTGAAGGCTGTGCCTCACTCTCCGGTCCGAACTCCGCTCTCCCCTCCCCGAGTGCGGCTCGCAGGGATTTGGTGGGGACGTGTGGTCACTTCTCTGGGGCAGACGCTGCCCTGGACAGTGCCAATGGCCTCGTTTGCTGCCCCAAGGTCGGAGGTGGCAGAGCTGAAGGGCAGCTTTATGTGGAAATTTTCCTCCATTTCAGCCATTTGTGGCAGGAAGCAGATTCTCCGGGCAGGGGACTGAAACTGGTGGGAGTAAAACTGTGGCAGGAACATGGGACTGAGCCTAAGGCTTCAGTGCTGCCTAATCCCACCCGAGGATCCAGCCCCAAGCATGATTTTTCTGCCTTTCACTGGGTGGTCTGTGCCTCAGTTTACCTGTACCGAGTCCTGTCTGCCTTTCACGGTGAATTAATCAATGTTGCGTCCTCAAAAACCTCTCAAGGAAGCTGCAAATCTGTGTTTTGATTTCAAACTTTATAACGAAGGGGGAAGGCAGAGGCATTTGTGAGCACCGTCCCTTTCTGTCAAGCTGCAGCAGCTCATGGCATGGAGCCGCATTCTGCTTGTTTATTTATATTTTTTTTTACGTGGGGAGTTACACACCCACTAAGCCTGGAAATAGCTGAGCAGTGACTCACGCGGGCTGGTTTAGCTGGTCTGCTCGGGGACGCAGCTGCGCTTGGCAGCTGGGGAAGGCTCTTCCAAAAGGTTCAGCTCCGCAGGGGCAGAGGGTGTTTTCGTTCCCTGTGTGTTTATTTGCCCTCGGAGCTCGGCCAGCGCGGTGTCCCAGAGCTTGCTGCACATGGCTGCGGTGTTCGCAGCACAGCTGAACAGCCAGGGCCCGGCACGGGGCTGCGGAGAGGCTCTGTCTGGGTGCCGCGGGTCGGGGTCGGTGTCTCTGCTCTGTTCACGGTCGATGCTCCCGAGGCAGTGCCCAGCCCCGCGATCCGTTCTGCTCCAGCAGCTGCTCCCTGCGCGGCACCCGCAGGGCACCCGAAATCCCGGGAGCAGCGAGCCCGTGCCGGGGATCCCAGCAGCTGGATGAGTCCCCAGCTGCTCCCAAACCCCGTGGGAGCCAGGGCGGGCTGGTGGCCCGGGGCTGGTGCCAAGGCCGTGGCCACAGCAGGGGCTCCGCGGTGCCCACGCTGAGGTGTCCGTCTGTCTGTCTGTCCCCAGAATGGCTGCAGTCTGTCCAAGCCATGATGATCCTCTCCGTCATCTTCAGCGTCCTGTCCCTGTTCCTGTTCTTCTGCCAGCTCTTCACGCTCACCAAGGGCGGCAGGTTCTACATCACCGGAGTCTTCCAGATCCTCGCGGGTGAGTGGGTGAGGGCGGCACTGTCACTGGGGCCAGGCTGCCAGGCAGGGGAGGCTGGAGGGAACGAGCAGCTCCTGGGGCGGATCAGGAGGGCCGTGGAGCTGCCGGCTCAGGGAAGGGAAGGGAAGGGAAGGGAAGGGAAGGGAAGGGAAGGGAAGTAATTCGGGGGCCTGAGGTCTCACACGCCCGGATGGGATCCGGCCCCTGGGCCGTTGTGCATCCCGGCTCTTCTGCCCTGGCACAGGGAAGGTGCACCAGGGTTTCTGCCCCAGCCAGCGAGGTCCTGGAGGGACAGGGTGCCAGAGCCACCGGGGCAGAGCTGGGGGCAGCAGATCACAGGGGCTGCTGGAACGAGAGCTCTGCCTGTCCTGCAGGGCTCGGGGTGGGATGTTGGGAGTCCAGGGTGCTGTGCTGGCTCTGGGACCCACCTTCACCAGGCTGGGTGAGGCTTCCACAGCTGCCGGCGGGGTGGGGAAAGTCGTGACGATCCTGTTTTGGCAAAAGAGGACTCGGTGATTATTTATAAACTTGTCATGAGGGGGCCTGGTGCTTTCCCCACGAGCACAGAGCCCTGGAGCTGCAGGGTGAGCTCTGACTTGGACTGCCAGCTGCTATTTTTAACTCTTTGAGAACTCAGGGCTGGAAAGGAGCCACGGTTCATGTCCTGCACTGCAGTTCCCCAAGTACTGATGCTGTAAAGCCACTGGCTCTGTTTATGTTTCCATGTATGAAACCAGTGGAGAGGATTTTCAAACGTTCAGGCTAAAAAATGTGATTGTGCTTCGAGGTCCTGGCTGCATTAGGACAGAGTGTCTGGGAAGGAGACTGATTTTTTCCTAGAGCTTTAGGTGTTAAACTGGAAGCCACCCGAGGTCCTGCCACTTTATCAGTGGAAAAATTCATTCACTGAGTTTAGACAAACCTTCTGGGCATCCTCTAAGCAACTGGCTTTCCCAAACCCTGGAGAAGGCCAGATCTAACCTTTATTGCCATGAGATCCGTGGTGAGTGGATCTGCTTGGCCACAGTGCAGGTGGAGTTCAGATCAGTTCCCCACCTCTGGAAAAGAGAAGGATGGAAGCCCGTTAGGGCCATGGAGCCAAGGAGGGGAAATGGGAATTAATAATGCAATTACCTGCCTGAGAGCTCTCTAATAGACCTGGGAGCAGAAGGCTTCTCTCTCCTGAGTGATTCTGGTGGATCCTCGTTATCAGAGGAAGAGAAAATGGGATTGCAGCCCTCCCGTCCATGCCGTGCTGGGTGTCCTGAGGGGATGCAGGGTCAGACCACAGACCTGCAGTCTCTTTCCTCTCCTGAGCTGGGGGCCAAAGCCATGCCCAGCCAGTGTGAAGGACAGAAAAAGTGTCCTCATCTCATCAAGCTTCCCTATGGCCAGGGGGACCTGTAGGCAGAGGTCTGGATCCAGGTGGACCATGCAGAGGTGGGCACTGGTGGCCATCCCTGCTGTTTTCCCGGCCAGGGCTGGAGGAGGAGGCTCAGGTCAGCTTTGATCTTTGTGACCCTAAATCTCAGGGCTGTTGGTAGGAAACAGGACAGGGCTGTGCCAGCACTGCCAGGAGAGCCCACCTGGAGGCAGGGACAGCTTTGGTCACAGGAGCTGAGCCTGTCCTGGGCTCCTTGCAGCTGCTTGTGGGAAGCCAGGGCAGGAGCACTGGGCTCTGGTGGGTGGCAGAGCTGGGCAGTGCTGCCCTGAGAGCCAGGGAGGAGGGCAGGGGCTGGTCCCCACTGCAGCTACAGCTCGGAGACACCGGAAGGAAGGGCAGGAAGAGAAGTGTGAGGCCGCTTGGGTCTGTGGTGCAGCAGCCAGGTGGGCTCATCCCCAGCACCTCCTCCACACAGCCTGGGATCACCCCCAGAGCCAGGCTGGACTTGTCTTGATGGGATCAAGGGCATCAAAAGGCCCTCAAAGGCTCCCCTCCATCCTTGGTGGGTCCCTCATATCCATGGGTAACTCCTCATAGCCCAGCATGGCAGAGATGTTGGCTTGGGCCTCTCAAGGTCTGACCCAACTTTTGCATTCCTCTCTCCATCTCATCATCACATTTGTCCCTTCTCCCCCGTCCCTCTCACCCCAGAGCTGCTTCCCCGTGGGGTGCAGAGGGTGGGCTCAGCCTCGAGGGCTGTGCCTGCCCACATCCCACAGCTGTTTGCAAACACCTGGCTTGGAGAGCTGCCCTGGAGCTCGCACAGCCCCAGCCGGGTTCCTGTGCAGGCTGCGGCAGCTCCAGCAGGAGCAAACCCTGGGAACAAATGTCAGGAAGCGTTTGCCCTCCTGACTGCCAAAGCAGGACCGGGGCGCGTTCCCAAAGCCGGGCTGCACAGGGGGATGCACTGGTGCTCGCAGCAGTGCAGGCAGCTGGCCACAGCTGGGCCTCCCTCCCTTCCCGGCGCGTTCTCCGGGCCCGGAGCAGGGCTCTGCCCCACGAGTGCAGTCGCAGCCGTCGCCTCCGGCCGGCCGCATTCCTGCTGTGGACAATCGCCGCTGTATCTCGCGCTCTGTAGGTGACTGGGTGGCCGCACGCCTGTCCCCTGTCCCCCAGACAATGGCTGTGCTCTCTGTGCATGGGCCGGGCAGTGGGAGTTGGCTCCCGTGCTTGGAGAATGGAAACTGCTCCAGCAGCGCCTTAATGAAGCGAATTCCCACTTGTGCACTTTCCCCGAACAAAAGGAGCAGTGTCAAGTGAATTACAGCTCAAATATCACGGTGCTGAGATGTAGGTGGTCCTGAGGTCCGGGCAGGGGATTTGGAACTCGGCTCCAACAACAGCCCCACGACTGTATAATAAAACTGCTGGGATTGACTAAAAGAGCTTGTTTGGGGCAGGAATAGAGGTGGCTTTGTGTGTGCCCACCCCTCATGGGAGGGTTTGCAACAAAGCTTAAACGCTGCCCACCGAGGCTGGGCCTGGCCCCCGGGACACCCCTGGGACCCGCACGGGCCCTGGCAGGTCAGGGGGTGCCAGGAGCCAGGGAAGAGGCATGAGCCGTGGGCACGAAAGGGTTTGCAGGGAGCTGGGTTTTCAAGGAATGGGGTTTTCAAGGAGCGAAGTTTTCAAGGAATGGGGTTTTCAGAGAGCTGGGTTTTCAAGGAACAGGGCTTGCTGGGAATGGGGTTTGCAGTTGAGCTCCTGGTGCAGCTGTGCAGGATGGGGGATCACAGCCAGAGCATCCTCAGGCCCAGCTGTGTTTGTGGGTTTTATCACCTGGAGAGGTGATACAGAAACGTTCTTGCTTTGCAAGGCCAGGTCTGACCTCCTGCAGCACCGCAGGGAGGTGGCTCAAGCCAGGGTTTTAAGGAGGGCAGCAGGGCAGCGGGATTGGTCTGGAGCAGCAGCGCTGAGCTGGGGCTGCCTGAGGGATGGGTTAGCCCAGGCGATGCTCCAGCTTTGTCTGCTCCAGAGCCTCTGGCTTTGCTTGCTGAGCACGGCAGACATCCCTGCTCACCTCCAGCCAGGCTGGAGCCCACAGCATCCCCTCCCCACATCAGGAGACTCCCAGTTTTCCAGGAGCCAGGACCCAAGGGGGCAATAACAAAACCAGTTCCCGTGCCGATGCTGGGTGTTGCCCCGCGTGATCCGGGTTCCCAGCAGGGAAGGTCCGTGCGTGGCCTCGCTAACGCTCTCCCTGTGCTTCCCTGCAGGGCTGTGCGTGATGAGTGGCGCTGCCATCTTCACAGTGAGGCACACGGACTGGCACCAAGCCTCGGAAAACACCTCCTACGGCTTCGCCTACATCCTGGCGTGGCTGGCCTTCCCCCTGGCCCTGGCCAGCGGCATCATCTACGTCATCCTACGGAAGCGCGAGTGATGCCGCGGGACGTGGCCTGGCGTGACAGGGGCACTCGTGACGTCCTTGGAGGAGACGGAGGCGGGGGAGAATAGACGAGAAAACGGAAAAGAAAATTAACCAAAAAACAACAAAAAAAAAGGAATAAACCCTCCCATCCAAACCAAACCCAACCGACCCCCAGAGGAAACACTCAAAGGGTTCCTTGTTAATGGAAGATGTATATAGTATCTATGGTTTAAAAAACCTATTTATAACACTTTTTACATATATGTACATAGTCTTGTTTGCTTTTGTTGACCATGCGCTGTTTTAAAGCCTAAAGCAAGTGCCTAAGGAACTCTCACTCCTAACATTGTAACAAGAGCGCAGTGATTTTTCTGTCATGCAAAATCCTCTCTGAGCTGAACTCTCCTGCCCTGTCCCAGCCCGTGTTGAACCGTCAGAAGCCCCAGCCCTGACTGGTTTTAGGCTGGCGTGGATCAGAGTCACGCCTGGTTCCGCAGCCGGAGGGCTGGGCCCTGCTCCTGCCACATGCTGTGATCCAAAGGGCACGTCCAGATCTGACAGGAGACGTTTCCAAAAGGTTTGAAGGATTTTGGAGCAAAGGCTTTGATTGCCCCAAGTGCCTAAATGACTTATGTGCCTAAGTCCCATTGCCTTGCCACCACACCCGCTGGGAATTTGGGCTTTTAAATCACTTAGGTCACGCTGCAATCCAGCCCGGGCCGTCCTCCCTCGCTCTGCTGGGGTTGGGCTGTGCCGAGCCAAGCACTGGGAACTGCTGCTCCCAGCCTGGAACATGCTCTGTCCTTGCCGTGGAGCTAAACTGCCCTGAGAAAGAAGCCAACCCAGCCTGTCCCTGAAACCCAAAACCAGATGTATGAAATGGTGCTATCTATTTACCATTCCTTATCCTGCTAAGCCATTTAACCTTAGTCACTGGAAATTCAGTTAACGACCTTGAGGTAAACAACCAAGCTAGAAATGAGAAATAATTCTGTGTAATATAAATGAGCTATAACTGCTTTTGTACTTAGATTTGCTCTTACTATTATTTTTAATAAAGCATTTATAACCAAGATTCCTTTTTCCCCTCCGTGGTGCAGAGGAACAGAAGCAGCTCTGGCTGGAGCCCGTGGGGCTCTGGCACCGGAGCGAGATGTGAGTCCTCTGTCTGTCAGCAACGAGTCTGGCCATGAATGGAACAGGCACCAGCACAGACCCCGGGCTGCCTCTGAGGACTCCAGACACGGTTGCTGTTTTTGATTAATTTTGGGTTTTTTTGGGGTTGTACTTTTTTTTTCGCTTTGCTTTTCTGATTTTATACCGACCGTGTGGACTAAGAAGCAATGAAATAAAACTCAGAATAACTCAGGTGCTTCTGCTTTTTGGGGTTTTGGGGGGGTTAGAGGTGGACTGTGCTCCACCAGCCTGCTTGCACAGCCATCCCAGGGAATCATGGAATCACAGAGTGATTTGTGTTGGAAAGGACCTTAAAGCCCATCCAATGCCACCCCTGCCATGGGCAGGGACAAAGGGGCACAAATCTTTCCCTTCTGAGGAGCGGGTAGGATCACAAGTGGGTTTTTCCCTCCTGCGGGGAAATTAAAGATAGTCTTCCTCACTTTGGATCAACATCTCAGAAGGCAGAAAAAAGCCGAGTGCTTCAGTTTTGCCCCTGCTCTTTGGCCGTTCACAGAGTAAACGAGTGAGTGGCGTTGGTCAGGCCAGCACCTCGGGCTTGCAGAGTCGCTTTGTGTCGAGGACGCTGTTCTGGAAGTGCATGTAGTGAAAGGACTTTTCAAAGGGGAAACAAGGTGAAGGACTGAAAATCTTCTGGAAAGGGTCTGAAGGGGAACAGCCACTGATTCGCAGCAGAGTTGACATCCTGTCCCCCAAAATGGCATGGAGCTGTGTCAGGGGAGGTTTAGGTTGGATATCCAGGGAAAGGTTCTTCCCCCAGAGGGTGGTGGGGCACTCAACAGGCTCCCCAGGTGTCTGTGCAGGGCCAGGAGCTGGACTGGATGATCCCTGTGGGTCCCTTCCAGCTCAGGATATTCTAGAATCCTGTGGAACTCTCATTCGCGCTGGCTCAGGTGGGTTGGCTGATATCGAACCCTGTTTCCCTGGCTCTCCACCGTGACTGCAAACACACCCCACAGCTCGGTGGGGATGGGGGCTGCTGGGTGACACCCTACACCAGGCCCCCTGGCTCTTCCTTTGCCCTTTTCCCCCATTATTTCCTTGTTATTCCGGCCTTATTTCCCCTTATTTCCCTGTTATTCCCCTGTTATTACCCCATTATTAGCCTGTTATTTCCCCGTTATTCCCCCGTTATTCCTCCCGTTATTCCCCCGTTATCTCCCTCTTATCCCCTCGTTATCCCCCATTATCCCCCCGCTATTTC
>VZTD01002910.1:162127-222012 GCA_013397725.1 Rhagologus leucostigma
ATCCCCCCGTTATCCCCCCTTATCCCTCCGTTATCCCCCCGTTATTCCCGGCCCGTTCCCGCGCGGGCTCAGCCCCGGCCGAGCGCGGAGCGCGGGCGCTCTCCGGTGGCTGCGGGAGGAACGGCGGCACCGGCACCCCGAGCGGGCCCGGGCCCTGCCGGGCGTGGGGACACGGCCCGGGGGCGACAGCGGGGATGGACGGCCCCGGGCTGCGAGCAGCGCCTGTCGGAGCTCTGGAATCCCAGAGAGGTGTGGGCTGGACGGGCCCTGCAGCTCATCTCGTTCCACCCCTGTGCAGGGACCCCTTTTGCTATCCCGGGTGCTCCAAGCCCCGTCCAGCCTGGCCTTGGACACTGCCAGGGATCCAGGGGCAGCCACAGCTGCTGTGGGCACCCTGTGCCAGGGCCTGCCCACCCTCACAGGGAACAATATTCTCCCTGATACCCAGTCTAAATCTACCCTCTGCAGCTCGAAGCCATTCCCTCTTGTCCTGTCACTCCAGGCCTCTGTCCAAAGCTCTCTTGGAGTCCCTTCAGGCACTGGAAGGGACTCTAAGCTCTCCCCAGAGCCTTCTCTTCTCCAGGTGAACACCCCCAGCTCTCTCAGCCTGGCCCCACAGGCTGCTGTCCTTGTGGTCAGGTGGTGGGAGATGGGATGCAGCTCCCAGGCCGTGTTCAGCAGCAGGGAGAGCTGGCTCCCCTCCACAGGCATCGCTTACTGCCCACTTGGAATGGCCCAGTTAAAGTGTTAAAGTTTATCATGAAACCACAAGATGCACCAGAGGTCTTTATTCCCATCTCCTGCTTTGGTGGGACTGACACCAGCTCCAGGCTGAGCCGGGCTTTGTTTCACCAAACCTTGAAAACCTCCAAGTGTGGAGAGCCCCCAACACTCCCCGCCTAGGGAAAAAGCCTTTCCTAAACATCCCAGACCTCAGTCTGCCTCTCACTGCACCCAATGGCCACAGTATCCATCGTCTAACCCCAGCCCAGGGAACCCTCTCCACACGGGATGTGAGGACCACCAGCAGCCAGACCGGTGGCACGTCCCCACCCCATGTGCTGTGCTCCCCACACGGCTCTTCCAGCTCCCAAAGTGACAGAAGGCACTAAAGCAGGACCCAGCCTTTCTGCCTGATCAGCTGTGAGCACTCGCAGAGCTAAATGAATCTCCGAATTTCAGTGCTCCCTGGGGCTGCAGCCCAATTAAAATCCAAACAGCCCATAAAGCAGCCAGCCGAACACAACAGCAGCAGCACGGCACGAAATGGCAGAGGGGTGAAAAAAATATTAGGGAAGTTTCTTTAATGTGTGTTGTGTCATAAAAGCAATTTTTAAATGGCTTTTGCAGCGTTCTCAGCAGTAAATACTCCTGCAAAATGCGCTGAGCAAATCTCATCTCTCTCTTTCATTTACTGCCTTGTAAATTGAAAAATGACGGTGGGAATTAAAGCCGCGGGTGCCCGGGCAGAGCTGCCGGCTCCAGCCCCGCTCCCGGCGGGTCCCGGCGGCGGCCGGGCGGGGGCAGCGCCGGCCCGCGGACCGGGAGCGCTCCGGGACGGGCGGGGCCAGCGGCGGGGCCCGAGCCCTGCGGAGCCGCCGGCCCTGCCCCGAGGGACCCGGGACACGGGGGATGGGACATGGGATACGGGATATGGGACACGGGCAGGACCCGGCTCGGCCCCAGCGCAGGCAGGAGCGGCCAAGCCTGGGGGAAGGGGTTCCCTCTGCCCGCTCAGGTGAGACCCCACCTGCAGAGCTGCCCCAGCCCTCGGGCCCAGCACAGGCAGGCCGTGGAGCTGCTGGAGAGAGCCCAGAGGAGGCCCTGGAGATGCTCCGCGGGCTGGAGCCCCTGTGCCCAGCAAGGCCGGTGCTGGCACCTGGGCAGCCCAGCTGCTGCAGCCACCCCCAAGTACCAGCTAATCAGTTAATTGTGGCCTGACTTCGGCCATTAACCCAAGCAGGGAAGGTTTCCCTAAGCAGCCCACTGCGGCTGACAAGCAGCCGGAGGCTTTAGCCTGTCCCAATGAACGGGTCAGCTCTTCAAAGGGCTCAGCCAGGGAGGGCTCTGGTGCAGACAAGTGAAGATGAACCGAGGGGGGCAAGACCCAGGCCTTTGGGAACATCTCTAAGGCACCTAAAGATGCCCCAGCCCCTCCTCATCGTCCTGGCTGGAACCTGCCAATGAACAAGGAAGACACCTGAAGGGGATCAGCATTTGTGACTCCTTTGAAGTCAGTCAGGGCCCAGTTCCTTGCAGAGAGCTCCGACATCCTCAGGACGAGCTCAGGCCAATCAGCGCAGTGGCAAAGTTTGTCAGCAACGTGCAATTAATTATCCTGCATGTCCTGCATGGAGGGAGCAGCACAGGTAAGTGACCCTGGCACTGGAAATCAAAGAGCCCTGATGCAAATAATTCTTTGCATTTTCTACCTTGGCTGTGTTTATTAATGAAATAAGATGAACCACATCCACACTCATTTTATTGCTGCCATTCAGCAAGAACTCTCTGGGGCAGCAATTTTTTGTAATCATTTTTATGTTTTCATTTGACTCAAATAGTGTCAGATAACCCAACCTGGATGTTCAGCCCTTTTCCAGACTATCAGAGGAGACTCAGATCACACCTGACTGGAGGAGGTTTTATCACTACTTAGTAATTGGGTGAATCAAGATAAATGTTATGACAACACCATTGCTGGGCTTTGCACAAAGCCACCCTCTCCTCCTCTCCCCTGCCGAACTCCCCCGAACACAGGGGTGTGAGGGCTGCGTTTCCCCAGATGGGTTTGATCTTGGATATGGATAGGGAATGAATGGATATTGAGTATATTTAGTATATTTCAGTACAGTAGTATAGTATTGTATAGCACACAGAGTGTTTATATGTACACACTATAATAGTATATAATATAGGATTTAGTATATTTTTTATGTATTTGGTATATTTAGATCCCTTCAGGACCTGGCTGGCGTGGTCTCAGCCTGCTTTCAGCATCCAGCAACGTTTCCTCTGCACCTGTCCCCATCCCTGAGCCCTCCCATCCCTCGCCCACCCTCGTCCTCTCGTCTCTGCCCTCGGGCTCTGACCCCCAGCCCTCCTATTCTCACTTGGTCAACTTTTCCCTGTAATTATTTAACAGGATTATTGATGCTTCCCTGCCCAGGGCTCTTTGGGCAGTGATTTATGGCCGTGGGTCCCTCATCCCCTCGTGGGGCTGGGCAGGGGCTGTGGGCAGGAGCTGCCACGGCATTCCCGGGGTGTGACAGTGCTGGTGTCCCTGTCTCAAGGCCGGGGGGGCCTCGGGTGCTGCAGAGACACCCGGGAGCGGGCAGGGCTCTAATCCTGCTGCAGCCAGGGGTGGGCTGTGCCGGGGCTGGACCGGGGCAGCTCTGGGCCGTGCGTGCCCCTGAGCCCCGCGGGGTCCGGCCTTGCCCCCACGCAGGGAGGAGCTGCGCCTTCAGCAAAGGGAGCTGTGGCTGCCCAGAGGTGCTCAGGGCTGGGCCAGGAGCCAGCAGAGCCCCCAGGCTCATCCACAGACCAGGAGGGAGCAGGTCAGGGGTGCGCTCTGGGATCCCTCCTCTGCCCCCATCCCACATCCACAGGGCTGTTCCTGGCTCTCCATCCTCCCTAAGCTCCCAGCATTAAGAAGCCACTTCCCCCAGGCTGATGAAAGGATAAAAGCTCCGTGTTGTCCCTGGTTTATTTGCTTCCTGGGGGATAATTCAACATGTTTAGCTTTCCCCAAGGTTGAGCTTTCCTGGGGGAATCTTTGGCTGGCACTTTGCAGGATGGTTTTATTGCTCCTCTGCAGGCACTGGGTGGGGAGAGGCTTTATTTTAAAGTCCTTTAACTGCTTCATTACAGTCTTTGTCGGTCATGTCTCCTTTCATATCCACTTTTTCAGCTTTCATTTCCCAGGGCTCCCTCTTATCTGCCTTTGGAGGCAGCCCTTGTAAAAAAAAAAATTTGAAAAAAGGAAAATCAAACCCCAAAGCTCTGTCCCTGGGCTGCTTTCAAGAGAAAGGCCCCTGCCCCCTTTCAAACCTCTTTTGAGAGAAATAGATCCCAGCCCTGCGTGCGCCACAGCCCCCAGGAACGCCTTTGAAGTAAATTAAACCAAATTAGTGTCTATGATATAGATGAGCAGAGAAGCTCCCGCTGTGTCCCTGGCCTGGCCCTTGGCGTAATCTTTAACCCCTGTCCCTTGCTCCACTCGCCTCTAATTGACCGTGAAGCACCTGGGGGTGGCTTGGGGGGATCCCATCTGCCCCGTGCAGGGCAGGATTCCCCACTCCAGGGGGATGGCGAGGGTTTAATAGGCTGAGGAAGGCTGGGATAATGAATTACCTTCCACCTCTCCTTCCTCGTGTTCGGGAGCTAATTCTGCTTTTTCTTCTCTCTTATTCCCCCTTAATGAGAGACCCCCCGAGCCCGGGGGCATCCCGGCACTGCCCAGAGCCCCGGCCGTGCTGGGGGAGGTGGAGCCGCTCCTGACCCATCTCAGCCCAGGAGCAGGTGGAGCAGGGGGGCTCCTGAGCCCGGCACTGTGACAGATCCAGGGTGGGCTTCCCAGTGTCCCAGGGCTGTGGCAGATCCAGGGTGGGCTCTCCCGATGTCCCAGGGCTGTGACAGCTCCTCAGGCTGGGGTTTTCCAGGGCCCTGACCCTGTGACAGCTCCTCGGGGGGGCTTTCCCGAAGCCCACCCAGCCCTTTGTGTGCCGCACCCAGTGCTCGAGGGCCCAGCAGCCTCTGGCATGAGCTGCGCTGGCGTTAGTTTGGTCAGGAAAGGTCGAGGTGGGGATTTTGGGGTGTGGGGGGGATTTCAGGCTCCGCTGGCCCTGTGTCGTGCTGGGACGGCAGCATCTGGTGGCCTCGCCGGCTGGGCAGGCTCAAGGCCAGTCAAGGGATATTTGCATATGCAAATTACACCACACCCACGCAAGAAAAGATTTCTGCGTCCCTCCCCTGTCCCCAAGGCCGGCCTGGATCCCCTGAGGCACCGCCAACATCTGGGGTTCACTAACCCACAGCGGGGTCCTGCTCCTCTTCCTGAGAGGTCCCAGAGCAAACCCCGGGGACCCCTGGGGACAGCTGTCACCCAGCTGAAACCTCTTCCTGCGGCGGCAGCCGTGTCCAAAGGGCTCTGGGCTCAGCTGGTGGCACCAGCTGTGCTTCCCCTGGCACGGAGGGACCCGGAGGTCCGGGCTTGGCCAGGGAAGAGATGGGAAGAGGAGCATGAAATTTGCTGGTGATGCTGGAGGGCCGCCTGGCTGAGTGTCCTGGTGCGGGGGAGGACGTTCCGCAGTCCCAGGGCAGCCTGGCGGGGTCGCCTCGGGGCTGTCCTGCAGTGCGCGAGGCAGCGGCTTCGGCCCCTGCGAGCCCTCGAGAGCACACAGGCTTCACGAGGGCTGCAGGTTTTATGAGGGTGGCTGTAAATAAATCACGGCCAAATTAAATCGCGAAGCAAAAATAACCCCAGAGCTGAGAGGCAGACAAAGTGAATCCCCGCCGGCCGGGGATGAGCAGGAGAGGGCGGTAGGTCCCTGCAGCACGGGCAGCAGCCTGGCCCGGGAGGGGAGCCGAGCATCCGGGGCTGGCCGTGTCCCCGGCATCCCCGACGGGACACAGAGGTGCCAGGGGGCCGAGCCAGGCTCTGGGGCAGTCCGAGACGGAGTCACCCCTGCCCTGAACAAGCACCCAGAGCATCCTCCTCCTCTTCCTCCCCTGGGCTGGCTGAATAAAGCCAAACCCGGCGTTTGGGTTTGCTTATTCCATGTGAGGATTCACAGGCAGAAGCCATTTTAGTTTAAAGCTGTAACTTTGTGGCTGAGGATTCGCTTCAGCACAGCCCAGCTCAGACTGGTGCTTAGCCTGGCCAGCACGGCCCGTGGGGTTGGGTTTTGGGATGAACTGGTCCGTTTGCAGGGTGGATTCGTGCCCTCCCAGGGCACTGGTGTCCCGTTAAGCAGCTGCCTGGAGCACCCCAGGGCCCCCAGTCACCACCCCAGGGCTGGAGCGATGCTTCCCCTGCTGCCTCCTGGGATGGCCGGATCCCAGCAGTGCCCTCCCAAACCTGAACAGGGGAGCTGCGGCGGTGGGGAGGAAGGGTGGGGATCCCCAAGTGCTTCAATATTCCAATCACTCCATCTTCTGGGAGATAATACTTTTAATTTTCACCACACAAAGAATATGTCTTGAACCAGAAGGGGTTTGCCTAATTCATCATGCTTGCTCTGCACACAATACCAGGGCTGACAAGCAGAACATTTTAAAATGAGAGAAGTGGACATAATTAATGCTCATGAATTGCAAACGCTTCTTTATTAAAGGGCTTTTGCTTGCCCCGGGACCATCTGCTTCATATCACTGGGCCGGGGTCCTCGGGCTATAATAACTTGCAGCTTTAATAATTTTACCTCTTAATTAAAGCTCATCTCAAAGTGCAGGAGCACAGACATGTTCCAAGCCCAAATCTGATTTTTAACGGAGCAAACCTTGAGGGATGGGTAATAGAATTTGCATCTTTTCCTTTGAAACCTCCCTGCAGCGAGGCTGAGGGAACCTGCTGCCTGGAGAGGACCACAGCACCAGTGTCCTCCAAGGTGGGGATGTTAGGCACTGAAGGATCGGGAGCTCTGCTCCTCCTGGGATGGCCACAGACCCAGGGCATGGGGTGGAGAGCAGAGGGGTCACTGCTGCTCTCCCAGCCCTCCGGGGCGTGGAGCCCTGGCTGGTGGGGCTGGCCTGGGGGCATCCCCTGCCTGGATCCCCTAGGAAATGGGAGGCCGATGGCAACTTCCCCCTGCACGGGGGTCCCAAAGCTGTGTTCCCTGGTGTAAGTCAGTAAAGCCCAAGGCTGTGCAGGGGGGTGCTCCCAGGCTTAGCCTGGTGCCACTGGAGCCTTGGGGCACCCCATGCAGTGGACCCCAAACCTTTCCAAAGCTGACACCATCCGCAGCTGCTGTCCCCGCAGATCCAGGTGACCTCTGGGGGCTGTGCTCCGTCGGGGTGGGATGAGTTGACAGCCCATGAAATACGGTGGATTAATTCCCACTTCATTGTGCCAGACACGAGGCCGAAGGTCGAGGTCCATTAAGAAAACTGGGTGTGAATTAATGCCCTGCACTTCACACATGGAGGTCTTCTTATGGACAGGACATTTCACTGGTAATGTTTTAATTATTTATGTGTTAATTGAGTGCTGTAGAACTTGATTCAGTGAAGGCGCATTAAGGAGGAAGAGTTTGGGTTTTGAATGACACTTTGTTTGTCCAAATTGAAAAATCAATAAATAACCTAAGAACCACAGAGACCTCTTGATTCCTCTCTTCTCTCCTCTTCTCTCTCTTCCCCTTTCCCTTTCCCTTTTCCTTCCATTTTTCCCTTTTCCTTCCATTTTTCCCTTTTCCTTCCATTCTTCCCTTCTATTTTTCCCTTCTCCTGTACCCTTCCCTCTTTCTCTTTCCCCTTCCCCCTTTCCTTTTCCTTTTTCTTAGTGGCTGAAATGCTCCAAGTAAGCCACAGACAAAAGTCTCTCAGAGTGACCTGACCAACTCCATCAGCCTTGGAAGGACGCTTGGACAGACAGAGCTGTGCTCCAGGTGTGGGGGATGCAAACCCTGCTCCAGAGGGGTTCCCAGTGTCCCGGCAGAGCCCCCTCCCCAGGGAGCCTCCCCCGGCTGTGCCCCGGAGCCGGGTCCCTCCTGCCCCAGCAGCAATGCCAACGAGCTGGCTGGGGAAGCACCTCCAGGCTGATTCCTGCACTACCCAGGTGCTGTCCCGGTGTGGGTTTGGTCCTGGAAAGCCACGGGCAGGGTTTTGCTCCTGGAGAGCCGCTGTCCCGTCCCGCTGAGCCCCCCCGGAGCAGGAAGGAGCTGCGGTGCCGCAGGCAGCAAACACTCGGCATCCGCAGCAGGGCCAGGGACTACAATCGAATCGTGTCTTCCCTTTATGTTCTTGGAAGTTCTGAGGAAAACATTTATTTTAGTCGTTGCGACAGTTTCCTTTTGTTTTTGCTTTGCTGACCGAAGCAGCTGCTTTTCAAAAACGTTTTAAAGAGCAACCTTCTGGTTTTGGTTACAGAAAACAAAACAAACAGCTGCTTTTCTGTAACCAACATTTACTTTAAGGAAAATTCTTGCTTTTAATGAAAATTGGAACAAATGATTGATCATAGTTTTGTTGGGGTTTTTTTCCTGCAAAAATTGTAATTTCCAGTGACACGTCTCCAGCCAGATTTCCATCTGGATGGGGAGCACACAGCCAGCTCTGCCGCTGAGTTTCTGCCTGTCTGGGCTCACCCAGGAAGTAGGGGATGTCTGCTTGGAGCCGTGACCCTGCAGGTTGCTCGGCTCAGCAGGGTGCAAGAAATTACCCAGGGGAACCCCCGCTCCCGATGGCTCCAGTTAAAGCTGTCGGAGCGTGCGGAGCGCTGCTCTCCAAGGAAAGCTCTCGAGGACGAGGAGCTGTGGCACTGAGCTGAACCAGGCTGCAGCTCAGAGTTCCACGTACTGATTATAACTAATTTTGGCCCCTCAAAGGGAATCCCCCTTGAAAGGGGATGGGCAAAAACCTGTTTTCCTCCCGTGCTTGTAGTGAGAGGCGCAGGAGCAGGGATTCCTGGCAGCTGACTTCTCCTGAAGCTCATCCATTATGGATGGGGCTGGCTGGGAAGGGCTGGCCCCACAAGCTGTTGGTGTTGTTGTGTCTCTAAGAACCTTCAGTTACGCTCCAGGGGAAGGTTCCCATCTCCTCTGTGCATTTGCCTTCTGTGCTTCTCGCCCTGTGTCCAACGTCCTCCCAGCTCCCCCTCTGAAATGGGGCCCTTTGACAAAATGGGGTCCCTGACACAAAATTCCTGACAAAACAAAATAGCAGAAAGAATATTGCCCATACTGAGCTCCAGACCATGCCCTAAGTCTTTCATCTCTTTCTGGGTTTTTCATCTCTTTGGGACATCTGTACTGGGCATGGAATAAATCACCAGACGCTCAAAACCACTTGGGCTAAACAACCCAAGGGATCTCCATTCTTTATCTCCAGTGATTGTATTGGACCTTTTGGTGGTTGTTGGGCAGGAGTCCTGCTGGAATAGAAGGGGACACTCCCTTCCCTGCTGGAATAGCAGGGGACACTCCCTTCCCTGCTGTGCTGGGGCCAAGGGAGGGCAGGTGGGCTGGGAGGGAGGAACAGGCTCCTTGCAGGGACCGGGTGGAGGGTTTGGGGCTGAAATCTTGAGTGTTCCCTCTGCTCCCCCCCAGGACCATGGGCCTGTCCTGCTGCCCCTGAGCTGGGGACACCCCAGCAAGCCCAGGAGCTCAGAGAGGGCTGGTTCTGTCCCCTGCCTGTCACCTTTGGGCACCTCCAGGGACCCAGGGGCAGCCGCAGCCTCTCTGGGCACCCTGTGCCAGGGCCTCCCCGCCCTCACAGACATCGAACAGAAGATGGGAAGCACAGAGGAATTACAGAAGGTAAATGAATCTTCCCGTTTCTCTCCAAATGAGTTATTAATCATATCTCATTTACATATTCATTAACCCTAATACACACCATATTTTTATTAATGTGGCAAAGAAACAATTACAGGTGAAAAATGGGTTGTCTGTTTATTTTATACAAGGATCTTGTTCCTCATTTGCACAAGTTAAAAATTGATGTTTTTTCTTGCCACACAAAAAAGAAACTGCTGGGGATGGGTTCCAGCCTGAGCCCATGGAAAGGGGCGTTTGGATGAGCAGCTGGGAATCAAAGCAACTGGAATTGGGGCATTTTCTTCTTTTTGGGCAGGAATGGGTTATACCGAGTCAGTCCTGGGCTGGGACAAGGGGGAGCAGCCTGGAGCAGGTATTTTCCATCCGGTGCTGCCTCCTGTTTGAGGGGTTTCAGAAGGTGCTTTGGGAAGGTTCTGCAAAGCAGCACAGAAATCCTCTCTGTGCATTTCCACTCAAGCAAGAGAAACGTGGGGAGCAGAACTCACAAATGAATATTCAAAGCCCAGTTCTGAATTGATTATAAGGGGCAGCCATCCAATGGTCAATAGTTTCTTTTATTCCCATGGAAGTGAGGTGAAGTTTTGGGTTAAAATGCTTGAGGAGCTACATTCTCAAGTCCTTCCCACTTCCCTCCCTGCAGTTTTATGATGAAAATTAACGGATTTCAACACATTTTTTGGTGAATCAGGCATGAGCCACTAATTCAAAGTGAAGCTTTGTTTTTCCCACTGCCATTTCCTTGGTCCAGAAGATTAAACCGGACTTGAGCAAAATGATGTGGCAGAGAAAAAAAATACATTGTTAATTAAAATCTTGTATTACGAGTTCCTGTGGGTGAGTGGTGGTGGTGGGACCACACTGGGAACAAGGGGAGCTCCTCTTGCAGCCCCAGCAGGGATGCTCCAGCATCCAGGAATGCTCATGGCTGTCAGAGTTTGGGAGACCAGAGACCTTCCTGCACCGTTTATCCCTAGAGCAGGAGGAAACCAGGTTTTGAATCTGGGAAGGGGAAGGGTGCCTGGGCTGTCAGGTGGGTGAGGAACACGCCTCTGTCTGCCCTCGTGCCTTTCTCACACCTGAATCCACCTGAATTTACAGGGAGCTAAAATGCCCGAATCACCAAGTTGTGACCCCAGGCGGGACCTTGGCTGCTGAAGGAACAGACCCGAGCCCTGCAGAACCTGGAGAGCCCAGGTTTGCCGACATCACTCTGTCCTGGCGTGTCACAGCCAGCTCGTCCTGCACGGGGACTCGGGCAGGGAACAGGAGGGGGATTTTACGGGCATGGGCAGGGATGACAGAAATCCTCCCCTCATTCAGTTACAAACCCGGCTGAGGGAGAGGCGCATCCGTAGGGAAACAGAGTTGGTTCACTGGCTTCTGGCTGCAGCTGGGAGCTCAAAACACCTTTTTGTTCCCAACAAGAATGTTGGGTTTATTTCTGATTGGAATATACATTTTTCAAGCCCCTGCTTGGGAAGGGGAAGTTTCTTTCAGAGCCCATGTGTGAAGTGGGTGAAGTTTGGTCCATTCCCACAGAAATCCGAGTCTGCCAGCACAGGGAGGAATGGCAAAGTGCAACAATGAATGAGAAATTATAAACATTTGTCAAAAGCAGCTGGCTCTGGGCACGAGCCTTCCTTCAGTGTACTGGGATGCTTTCAGGCTGTCCCGCTCCCCTCAACGGCACAGAGCAATCCAGAACAACTTCCCTCCAGGGCCAGCAGGCAAAGTGCTCCACAGGGCCTGGGCTTTCCGTTTGGAAGAGCCAGTTCAGTGTATTTATTCTCTTTATTAATGATAGTTTTGATAGATTTCTGTTTCTCCATTTTCTGGCTTGCGTTTCTCTCCTTTTTATTTAACAACTATTTCTGCTCAGGAGTCTTTCCTGCCTTTGGTGTTGGTGTGTCCCGGAACTGGGCTGCAAGTAGGATGCAGAGCCCTGGTTTTCCTTCCCAATGTGACCTAATGTACAAAACCCACGTGACCAGAGGTTCTAAAAAAGATTCCCTAACAAATAAATCAAAAAGAAATCATACAGAGGGTTTAAAATCCAGGGAGTGCTGGAGATGGGGAGCATCCCATGGCTCACTGTGAGGCCCCTTGCACAGCTGAGAGCTCCTGGAAGATCAGCAGGGCTGTATGACATGGACATCAGTTCCCCTCTCCAGAGGATACACGTCCCATACAGCTCTGTCAAAGCTGCTCTTGATCGCAGGGCTTTGCTTCAATTAATTACAGCAAAGCTGCTTTCCTGCCGTTTGGACCAGCACAGGCCAACTCTGCACCAACCACAAACACACAGGAATATCACACAGTGCTCACTGGGATCTGCTAGAAACCGGTGGCTGTTGCTGTTCTCACTTTCCAAAGGGGAAACTGAGGCACAGGGAAGACCTTGAATGCCTCTGAGCGGCCTGGGGTTTGATTGAAATGATCTTTAAGGTCCCTTCCAACCCAAACTATTCCACGGTTCTGGACTCTCTCTTGATGCCATAAATTCCCTGGGGCAGGACGAGCCCCAGTGTATCCACACGGGACCAGCACAGCTGCGCCTTGGCTGCACCACACTGCTGTCACCACAAACACGGCGGGTGGTGTGACTGTGACCCTGAGGGCTTTTTGGGACCGGCTTTCTCTGCCTTTATTCCGGCCAATCCATCAATCCTGTGACAGGAAATCACCTTCTTTATAAAGTTTGAGATTGCTGGGCTACCTGAATTCCAAACCTGCCCCGAGCCTCCCACCTTCTCTCCTCCTCACTCCAAGGTGCCACCTCTGGCTCAGGATCTGAGTCCCTGTGGGGTGGTCATGGGCTCCCAGCTCAGCAGGGACCCTGTTTTGGCAGGATCAGGCCCCATCCCTGCAGAGCCTCGAGGAGTCAATGCCTCTCCAATCCAGCTGTAAGGAACGTGCCTCTGTCGGATTTGCTGCCCGAGCCATTCCCAGCGAAGCCCAGAGATTTGTCAGCAGTGAAGCCGGGGGAGCCAAGTTTTCACCACCTCCATTTCTGCATCATTATCAGCCCTGTTAAACCCAAACCATCTCCCCCGACCGCTGCACCCCAGCATTTCTTCCCTCCCTTGTTTCCATCAGTGCTTTTCTGCCCTCCCAAGCCCTTAAACAACCTTGACTGCGACGAGCTGGCGATGGCACAAAAGCACATCCGCTCCGAGGGAAAATATTGATGCTTCTGCGTCATCCCGTGGCACATCTGGGGTCCCGGGGGCCCAAATACCAGCCCTGCCCAGCCTGCCAGGCCAAGGGAAGCAGGAGGAAGAAAAATAAATGTGATGACAGTTGGGCTCTTGCAAATGAGTCGTGGTCTGAAAGAAGCCAGAATAAGCATCTCGTACCGGCTCACACGTGGGGCTGGAGCGACGGGGAGAGGGGGAACGTGCAACATTCACACCACAGGGGCAAAGGTCTGCAACATGAGCAGCACCGCTCAGAGAGGCAGATTTCCTGCCTAATAATGCTCCAGGAAATACCTGGGCACTTGCTGCTCAGCCGTGTCCAACGCCTGCGTGTGGAGCGGGAGGAGGGGACGGGGAATGCTGCAGCAGAGGCTCCTCCAGCCCAGGTTTGGGGGCACAGCCCTTGTCCAGGTGTGTGGTTGAGCTCTGAGAGCCCCACAGGTCCCCAGGTCTCCCTTGTATTTTGGCCAGTGTGCTTCAGCCTGAGCTGCTGGCCCAAAACCTGCTCTAACCTCATGCACAGAGATGTGCTTTGAGCCTGAGCTTGGGTCCAGCTGCTTCCAGAGGGACAGAAATGTGCTGTTCACAGGGACTTAAACTCCCTGCTGAGGGGCTCTGGGTGCAAGGACAGGCTGCTCCTGAAGGCAGGAGGATTTTGTCTTTGCAATGAAGAGTTAACTTGGGTCTGAACAGCACAGTTTGGGGTTTATTGTCCTCCAATGCCACCGAGCAATTCCCTGGGCTGCTTTTTCCAGCCTTTTTAGTCATTCCCTTTCGTCTCTTCCTGCACACCATGAGTCTCCGGGTGGTTTGTGCACTTGGCTGTGGCTCAGATCCCTGTGGCCCTCTCCGTTCCTCAGCCTTGGGGCTCCAGCATCTGCACTGCATTCCAGTTAACTTCTGCTCCACCAGAAACCTGGAAAACTTCTCCAGCAATGTCAGGAGGCTCCTGTAGTTGATATTTATTAAGGCTTTTTCTGCCTGTAAGAAATGTGAAAGCCAATCCAAGTGATTGATCGGTCTGATCTGCTTTGCTCCATGTTTTCTTGGCCAGGTTGAGATTTGGGTTGAATGAATGAAATCTGGAATTCTCCTTTGAGCAGCAGCATGGTCGGTCACAGCTTCTGGCTAGAGACAAAATAAAGGCAGAGCAGGACCAGGCTGTGAGAGGCAGGTGAGATTCTCACCTGAGCCCCTGCCCGTCTCACCCGCGCTGGGGTGGCTTCCAGGGGTCCTTCCCAACACTGGTCAGCGAAACCCACGGTCAGCAGCAGCAGTGGGTGATTTATGCACCATCTGCATCCAGAGCCACATCTGCCCCTGCTTGTTTGGGAACAAGCCACAGCTCCTGCCTTCAAAGCAGAGCCAAGCTGCCAAGTTTCAGCGCAGTTCCTCATGTCCACTAAATCTGGAGAGGGTTCTCTGTCTGCCGCTACACCCTCTCCAAATCCTTTTGATCACAGCTGCCCTTCCCACAAATCTGCCACGGCAAACAAACAGCCTCATCCCACACTCGGTGCCCGTGCTAATCCGTGAAAGGCATTTGGGGAGATGTGTCAGAGCTCCCGGCAGCTCCGGACCTGCAGGGCTGCACTGCCAAGTGGGAGCTTTCAACCAAAAAACCCTGACACATTTCTCCTGCAGGCAGAGAGCCCGGGGTGGGGTGAAATGTGGGAGCAGACGGCGGCTCTGGATGACAGCAAAGAGCTGCTGAATCACACGGCCCCGTTCAGCGCTGGGGAGGGGGCAGCGGCAGAGCTGATGGGAAGATGGCAAACCCTGGCACACTGCAGAGTCTGGGTGTGCTGGGCTGTGCCTGGGCAGAAGCCTCAGACGGAAACCAGGCTGCAGAACCACTGGTTTCAAAGAGACTTGGAGTCGTGGAATCAGGAAGAAAAACTGCCCAAGCGTCCTTGCAAGACTGGTGCTGCTCAGCCCTACAGCGCAGGCATTTGTGTTGGGGCTGTTGGTCCCGTCCTCTCTCCTCTGGGAATTGCATTTCCTGGCCTTTTCTGCCCCAGATCAGAGCCTTTCACTGATGATTCTCCTGCTTGTATGAGAGAGCTTCTGGAAAGGGTGCGAGCAGTGCCCAGGGCAGTGCCCCAGTCAGTGACACCGCTCTGCTGCTCAGGGCTGCACACTGGTGTCTGTGGGGCAGCACACCCCAGATGCCACATCAGGGAGCTCAGGAGTGAGTTCGGGTGACATGTCCATGGGTCTGCAGGAGCACCCTGGGAGCAGGCACTGACAACCACTCACACCTGAGGTGTTGTGATGACGCTTCTATTGAGCCCAGGTGGGAAAGTTAGGGTTTGGGTTAGGAGTTCCCCTATAAATCCCAACAAAGCCAGGTGAAAGCCTTTGTCTCTCTGCTCACCAGACCACGCTGCTTCCTGGGTAGTCCTCGGGGTGGTTTTGGTTCCTGGGGAAGACAGAACTGTGACTTTTCAGATCGGGTGTGGAGGGAAACGCTCACATTTTCCCACAGGCTGCAGCCAAGGAGCTGTTATGCTCGGAGGTCACGCTCCAGGGGGATGCTTGTCCCATGAGCTCACTCCCGGGATGGGGAGGGAGCAGGTGCCTCTGTCCCACGCGGATGGGCTCGGGATGGGCTCCTCCCAGCCCACCCTGAACCCTCCCCTTGCAAAAACCACTGGAGACCCACGGAGGACAACATCCCAGGGAAAAGGTGGTGGGAAATTTTCCCCCAAGGTAATTTTTTTTTTTTTAACTAAGGAAGTAATTATCAGCAAAATGGGAAGCTTATGGTTGAAAACCATTTGGGTTTTTTTCAAAAAACATTTCCAAATGGAACATGGGAGTGTTTAAACAAACACCTCAAAGCAAGACACAGCCTGGAAGCGGCGTTTAGGTGGAATGAAGCAGCTCTAATCACGCTGGTCCATTACTTGTGACAAGAGAGATGAGGAGCTGCTGAGCATCTCTGTCGAGGGGAGGCCGAGCTCTGTAAAACAACTTGCCTGAAGCAATGAACTCATGTGTCTGTCAGCACGGGCTCCATGTCCCATTTCCACACACGGGGCTGTGCTGACAGCCCGGCCGGGACCGGGAGCCACGCAGAGCCCCCTCTCCAGAGAGCCCCCTCTCCAGAGAGCCCCCACAGAGCAGCACAGCCCAGGCAGGCTTTTCCCCCAGACTGAGGAGCAGTGGCTGGGGCCTGTTTGTGCAGAGCTGGGAATGGGGCTTGGACCGTGTTCAAGTTTTTCCACTGCCTGGTCCTAAATTTCAAGTTTTCCGCTTGCCTTGCAAGATTTGCTGAGGAATATTGCCCTGATTCCTGTCTGCACCAGGCCCGAGCCAAGCAGCATCTCTCACCTGCTGGGAATCATTTGTACAATGAAGTTGTTGATGGCTCTGTCTCACGGCCTGTTCCTGAACATCAGTGGTGGGAACAAAAGGAATAAAAGCCAATCCATCCTAGTAACAGGCAGATTTCTACGGGGCCTTGGCACTGCAATGTGGAATTTCAGCAAAAGGACTTTCTTACCTCAACAGCTGAACAAAACACCACAGTCTGATGGGTTTTGTCGTGACAAAATAACAGCAAAATGCACGAGTGCATTTTGCAGCTGGGTTGGCAGTTTTTTGTAAGGTGGGTGCTGCGATGCCCTGGGATTATTCCCACGTGGAACAAGTGGAGAGGTGTCAGATTGCTCTGAGGACGTGACTCAGCTCCAGGCTTCCATCAAACCTTCAGTTCAGCAGCTTTTCTCCAGGCTGGAATACGGCTGGGAAAGGGCTGTGACCCAGGGGGAGGGCTCAGCTCCCCTCCAGGCTGCTGGTCACCCCTGGGGACAGGAGCGTGCTACTGTGACTCCTGGTAGGCAAGAGGAGCATCTTGGGACCTGTTGAACAGAAGAATTTTAATTGGCATTATTAAAATGTTTTGCATGACATCTAAAGCTGGGGATGTAATTTGGGAAGCAGCCCTGTAATTTATGCCCAGACATTACTTGGCACATTGGCTGCTCCACGACAAAGGGAGCTGAGAGCGAACAATGTTCCACCTTCTTCTTGCTCCTCCCACCATCTGCTTGCAATATTCCTGCCTGAGCACATGAAAACATTCATGTCCAGAGGAACTGGCCCATCTCATCAGGCTAAATATGAACCATGTCAGGACGATTATGGGAGAACAGGGCAAGAATGGCTTAAACATCCAGCCCTCCTCATTAATAGCTTGTTATTGGCACAACTGATGTGTTACCATCCCACACTACACTGAGCCAGTACATAAATGTTTTCCTTAGCATATTTTTAATGTTGCTAATTTATCTGTTACTGTCACACTGGGGCTGTTAGCTTTGAACAAATGGCTGTTATTAATCACTAGAGAGCTGTTAGACACCACAGCCGTGGTGTTAAATCAACTCAGGAGTGGCACTTGTAGGAATATTCAAACAGAAACACAAAATTGCCTTGGTGCTGGGCGTGTGGCTGACGCCTCTGGGATGGGAGCCACGGAGCGCCTGCAAACTCCGCTCCTGTGTGCCCAACGCGCCCAGTGGAAATTCCTTTCTCTGAAGAGTAATTTCAGTTTAAGACCTTATTTATTATGAAGTTGCTTTGGGGTGGAATAAAAAGGCAAAAACATTTGCAGCAGTTGGAGTTGAGCAGTGCGGTGTTTAACCCCGGCTGTGCCGTGCTCGGGGGGTTTGGGGCTCTCTGATCAGCAAAGGGTTTGTGTTCCCTGCCTCCCCCTGCTGATCGGCTGGTGCTGGGGAAGGACAAGATCCACGGGATCCGCTGTCTCTGGGGTGAGGAGAGGGTTAATTTGTGCTAAGCTCGGCCTTCTGGGAGGCTGTGCCAGTCTGCTCATCCCTCCTGGACACCAGCAATGCCTCGGATGTTTGTGGGATGGGAAGGGCGAGGATCTTCAGCGCAGTTCAGGCCACAGGAGAATTTGGCTGATGTTCTCCCTGTTTTCTACTTTATTTTCATCAGGAAAAGCTGAGCTACAGAGAGATGAGCACTTTGAACAGCACTAAGCTGGTCTCAGACCCAGACATCCCTTTCAGTCCCCTGCTCCTACCAGGGTGACAGGACACCCCTGTTTCTCCAGCCTCTGGCACGACAGGTTCTCTTTGGGGTGATGGCAAAAACAGAATCAGAGAATCCCAGAGTGGTTTGGGTTGGAAGGGACCTTAAAAATCATCCAGTGCCACGCCTGCCATGGCAGGGACACCTTCCACTGCTCTAGGGTGCTCCAAGCCCCGTCCAGCCTGGCCTTGGGCACTGCCAGGGATCCAGGGGCAGCCACAGCTTCTCCGGGCACCCTGTGCCAGGGCCTGCCCACCCTCACAGGGGAGAATTTCTTCCTAAAATCTAAACTAAATCTCTCCTCCTAAATAACAATTTGAGGTTAGACCTTCCCACTCAATAGCTGGGAAGAATCACTCCAGGTCAGGCACTTCCCCGGGCTGAAGGGAGATGAAAGGAAGGAAGGGAACTTCCATGAGGGGAGATATTTTAGACAAATCATTTGGGGTTTAATGGCTTTGTGTCTTCCAGCAAGACATTGATTCATGAGAAACCTTTGATTCATGAGACCTGCTGGACTCCCATGAAATATGTGGCTGCTGTAAGGGAGATGCCAAAAAGCAGCCGTGAGTGGGAGATGCCTGGTGGTCACCTATGGTGCTCCACAAATGTTTCTTCAACTGAAAACAAATGGAATTTGGCACAGTTTTATTGCCGTTTTGGAAGGCCTGCTGTAATTTTTTATTTTCTCTCTCCTTTCTGTAAGCTGAGTCCATTTGGAAGTACAAATCCCAGTAGCAGAGTGCTTTTGTCATTAACCTTGTGGAAGACTTCAAAGGGAAAACTCTGGAGGGATTTTGGTGTCCCATGAAAATGTTGTAGCCCAGATCTTGTACTGGCATTTCACAAACCCACTGTAACCTCAGAGCTTTCTGTGGCTTCCACTAGCACTGGCTCTTTACCTGTACCTTCTGCACTGCAGGGGAGTTATCCAGGGAAATCCCCCAAAGGACCAGGAATTAAGAGCAGTTCCCTGCTTGGAACAGCCCCACGGCACCCCAGTCACCAGGGGCTGCTGCTGAACTGACTGAGAAAAGGGACTGTTCTCTCCTTTCGGCACTTCCTGCAGTGTTTTTCCGTGCTGTCAGTACGGGGACCAGTGTGTGTTGGAGAAGGTGTGCAGGGAGCTGAAAGGCCCTTCCTGCCCCAGTGCTCCGGTGTTGCTGCTGCCTTCGCCAGCGCTGAGCAGCTGGACAGAGGCGCAGCTCACGGCTCTGAATTGCCTCTGAGTCCCGCGCGTTTGCCTCATGGTGCTGTCCCTGACTGGAGACATCACAGCTGGGTCTCACATTTGGGATAAGCCTAATTGGGGCCCTTCTCAAAAACCCACTGTGCAAAGGCAGAGCAGCCCCCCGGGACGGCCCAGCCTGACCTCCTGCATAATTCAGGTCCAAGATTCCCACAAATCCTGTCTGTGTTAAGGTGCTCATGTGGGGCTGAACACGTGCAGGGACAGCCAAGAGTTCGGAATTTGCACTTCTTCAGCCGAGATTTCTGAATTTGTGCTTCTTCCCAGACAGTTTTGTTTAACTTTTGGTGGGCAGCCACTAAACCTTGCTGCATCTTTACCTCTTGGTTTCAGAGCCTTCTCTGGAGGTTTTGTGATCAGGTCCCTCCTCTGGTGAATAAGCTCAGGAAATGGAGCATCCCAAGGCTGGGCCTTTGCTGTCATCGCTGTTTCCCGTCACAAAGCTCCCCACACCAGACAGCTGCCTCCCAAATCCTCCTCTGGCCATGCAATTAGTGGAAGGGGGCAGAGGATGGGAGTTTTTTCCTTAATGCACAGCACCATTTTCTCCCCTTGAGAAATTAATTCTGTCTTGGTTCCAAATGGGTGGCCCCAAAGATTGCAACCCCTCTCTAAACAAGGTCCCCTGGGGCTCCCCAGCCATCAAACCCTTTTCCAGGCTGCTACACTGCTGTGCCACAGCTGGGTGTTACAGCAGAACAGGCATAGGGATGCACTCCCTCTGTGGCCAGGCAGGTTTGCTGCCAGCTCTAACCTTGTCTGGGCTTCAGAAGAGAGAGTGGTGTATCAGCTGTTTTAAAAACCTGACTGAATTTCCACTGAGATTCTCCCTCCACCCAAAAAGAAAAAAAAAGAGAAAAAAAAAAATCAGTTGAACTCTCAGTCTCTGGGTGCTCCCTTGGGAGCAGCTGCTCCCCAGCACCTCCGTATTTGAGAGCAGTGTCAGCGTACAGAACTTTTCAGGGGGGGCTTCTGTGCCTTCTCTCCTCAGGACATGTCTCTGGCAGCTTGCACTGGAGATCCCCAAGTGCTCTCTCCTGGCCGAGGGGCTGTGGAGTGCAGGCAGGTAAAACACAGACAGAACACATTAACTGCCTCTTTCCTTTGCGTCCAGGCTCTTTTCTGGCTCGTAACAGAAACCCAAAGCCTGCCTTTTTTAAAACTCAGCTCTAAACAGTAGCTGCTATAACATATTAGGCTGGAGTATGAACTCTGTATGAAAGATGAAGGGGAAATGATGAATTTCAGAAATGATCTCAGTGGGTCCTAACTTAAAAGCATCTGTAGAAATTCATTGCAAGTAATATGCTCTTAATTACTCATTTTCCTTGGCACTGGTTGAAGAGCCAAGTAACGGCTTCTGTCTCTTTATATTTAGTCTGTCATTGTTTGAAAAAGGCCAGGGGGACGCCAGCCCTGGGCAGAAATGATATTCCCCCTTATATCCACACACACACATTACCAGCAGCCCCGGGAAAGGGGGAGATAATCACCGGCAGCTGAGAGACAATGACATTTTTATGGAGCTCCTGGCAGACCTGCGGTGGGAGAGAGCCTGACAAGTCCTTGGCTTTCCACCACATTCCTCCGTGAGCTCGGGCTGGGGGGGAGCTGGGGCAGCTCCCAGTCCCTCCCAGCCCCGGAATCAGCTCGTGTTGGCCAAGCAGCAGCTGCCTGGGGCCGAGCCATTCCCTGCTCCCGCTGGGGCAGCGGAGCGAGCGTGGGGCAGGAGCACGAGCAGGAGCAGGTCCCGCTGCCGGCAGGGCCAGAGCTCTTGGGAGGACACCAGAACTCCTTGTCTGCCTTTTACACAAGCCCACCCCACCACGGTGGGCCCTGGGGGTCTCCACCAGCCCAAGGTGGCCCTGTCCCGAGGCAGGGAAGGCTCCTGCCTCCCCACAGGCCCTGGGGCAGGAGCACAGCTGGGCTCTGCTGGGGAGGGCCAGGATGGAGGGAGCAGACGTGGGTTTTCACCTCAGAGGAACCAGACATGGGGGTTTAGCTGGTCTGGCAAATCCTGAGAAGATTTCATTCGTAGAATCATGGAATGGTTTGGGTTGGAAGGGACCTCAAAGCTCATCCAGTTCCAACTCCCTGCCATGGGCAGGGACACCTCCCACTGTCCCAGGCTGCTCCCAGCCCCGTCCAGCCCGGCCTTGGACACTGCCAGGGATCCAGGGGCAGCCACAGCTGCTCTGGGCACCCTGTGCCAGGGCCTCCCCACCCTCACAGGGAACAATTTCACCTTAATATCCAATCTAAGTCTACCCTCCTTCAGCTTAAAGCCGTTCCCCTTGTCCTGGCACTCCCGTCCCTTGTCCCAAGTCCCTCTCCAGCTCTCTTGGAGCCCCTTTAGGCTCTGGAAGGGGCTCTAAGCTCTTCCTGGGGCCCTCTCTGCTCCAGGCTGAGCAAGCACTGCTCTCTGTTTTTCAAGGTCTTATGCTTGAATAGCAGAAGAGACCTGGGGTTGTGCCCATGGGGTAAACATGGCATGTGCTGAGGGGGTAAATCCAGCTCTGCCCCTTGCCTGGTTTGGTCTGTGGGATGGATCCAGGGTCCCTCAGCACCGAGTCAGTGCTGCACATCCTCCCCCCAGCTCCTCCTGGTGACATTTCCTGTGATGTTGATTATTTTTCTTTCGGCCTGGCAGCAGCAGAGTCAGTGGTTTTCCCTCTGTCTGGAAACCACCAAACCCTCCCCGTGTGTGCAGCCGTCCTGCCCAGGCTGCCAGCACTGGCACTGGGGGGTCTTTGCTCCAAAACCCTCAGCACTTCTCCAGGGCTGGTGTCCTGCCAAGGCTCCTCACCTGAAGGAGCCACTGTTATCCTGCTTTTTGCCCCGAACAAAGCCCTCTTTGCAGCTTCTGCCTTTACAGAGTCTCAGGGTTTGGGGAAGGGTCTGCTCCTTGCCAGTTGCTGTCCTCTGCAAATAATAAACATTAAAGCCTTAACAGTCTCAAGCAGATGCAGGCACCCCAGCTTAATTCAGAATAGATGAGATGAAGGCAATTTCTGGGGGAAAATTTTTGATAAATTGTAAATAAAATTTGTTGAGATTCATCTAAACATTAGAGACCAAATATTTCTGGGGTTTGGCAGCTGACAAGTTAAACATTTCAAGCAGGTCTTTGGCAATTCAAATAGAAGAGAATTAGCTGCATGGTCAAAACTAATGGGGTTTGCAGTATTTTCCTTTGACTGGTTGGCATGTTCCATTTCTCAGCTGTCAAAGGCCTGAAAGATTTGTGCTTTGACAGAAAACCCTCAGAATATCATCATGATGAACATTTCCATTGGCTAAAATGAGTCTGGTTTGAAAATGCTTTGAACTGAAAGTTTTTATGGTCTCCAGCTGATGGCCCATTGCTTCAAATCCTGACTTCTCTGAGGTTTGCTCAACCCCACACCTTTTTCCCCAAGAACAGCTTGAGTACCTCAGGCAGCTGAGGTTGTGTTTAAATCCCCACTGAGGGGGGGCAAGTTCTGCCAGTTTAGGGTGTTGGGTTTGTTTTGTTTGGGTTATTTTTGTGTTGCTGGAGCCTTAAATGCAGCCCTCGGAGGTGCTGCCAAACGATTTCCCACCGGCACTGTTCCTTCCAGCCAGCACGGGGGAAGTCTGGGGCATTGAATGTTCTCACTTAATGTTTAGTGGGAGCAGAGTCCTGGGGCTGACAGCTCTGTTTGCCAAATCCGGGGAAAGGTGTGGGAGCAACACCTTTGGGCAGTGCGGGAAGACACGCAGGCATGGGCAGGACTGAGGAGCCCCCAGCCTTGCAGAGGTGCCAACAGAAAAACCCGTTCCCAGTTTCCTACTGGAGGCCCTAATTAACAACAGGAATGTTCCCAGGGTGCGGGGCCCCAGGACTTGTCACGCCCCAGGCCCTCCCGGTGTGACTCTGATCTCAGCATCCTCCCAGCCCTCCCTCCAGCCTTTTCCTCCTGTGTGCTCAGGCTTTTGTCCTCTCCAGGCCTTGGCACCCGTCCTTTTCCCCCTGTGCCATTATTTCCTGCTTCACCCAGGCATGTTTAGTGCCACGTTTCATCCCAGGGCTCCCACACCCGTGTGACCCCTTCCCATGGCATGGCAGGTGTCTGCTGAGCTGAAGAAGGGAAGAAGGGATCTGCACGGACCTCTCTTCCCAGGTGTTCCCAGGATTTCCCGGTTATCTCCCACCAGCTCCACGCAGTCCTTACCTTCCGTGACCCCTTATCCTGAACTCCCCCGTTCTTCCCCTACTACCTGGAACTCTCTTCAGCGTCCTTTCTTTTCCATTTGGATTTGCCCTGAAGTGGTCAGGCAGTTGGACCAGATGGTCACTGTAGGTCCCTTTCAACCAAAACATTCCCTTCCCTCCCTTCCCGTGCAGGCTGCCCGCAGGAAGAGCTGCCCGTGGCACAGGAACAGTGTCCTCAGCACGTGATGGTTGTGGCTTCCCTGAGCAGAGATCCAGGAACACTTCTGGACTCTGTTTCCTCAAATTTCCCTCTGCAGTTTTCTCCAGAGTCAAAGAACACCTGTCCAAGGAGGTCTAGAGGATTCTTTGAAACATTATAATTTCAGGAATATTTTCCTCTCCTTTGGACAGAAATATTTGATGAGTGCAAGAATAGTTTTTAATTCATTAAAGACACTTTTCTGCTGGAATTAGCTCTTTTTCAAAGTAGTAATGATTATTATGATGGAAATTTCTCCCATATTATTTCCAGGTTTGATAACTGTGTATTCATTGGGATAAGATTCCTTTGGCACAGTGAAATGCAAAGACAATCAACTGAGCCCTCCCTTGTGGGAAGTTTTCCCTCTGCTCTGCCCAATGCTCCAGCATCAGGAATCTGAGGAGCTGTAGCTTCACTGAAATGAGTAAGAGAACTTTTTCTTATTTAGGCTTTTGCTTAGGAGATAAGTTGTGGTTCCAATTTGCTTTATTCCTGCTCTAAACCACAGGACAAACTGGAGGAATCGCTTTTTAATTCCCCCATTTGTGCATGATTAATTTAGGGCTTTGACTCTTGCTGACACATTTTGATTTGCTACTTGGAAACTCCAACTGGAGCATTTCAGTTTGAATTATTCTGACATTAAATCTTATCTCACTGCTGTGCTCCAGAGGCTGCTGTGCTGCTGCTCCAGGAATTCCTGCAGCTCCGGAGCACGGGCGGGAGCGCTGCTGGCTGGCACTCACACCCCACACAGCTCACTCCTGCTCTGACTGAGCAAATCGGGGCATCAAAGAGGTGTAAGGGAGGAATAGGATGTGGGAAATATCATTTTCAAGGTATTTTTCCCTAGGAATCACCTCTGGGACTGCTAGGTTTCCTATCACACTTAGCTGAGTTTTGGTCTGGCTGTTAGGAAATGGCTGTAACAGGTATTAGAGAATCACAGAGTGGTTTGGGCTGGAAAAGACCTTAAAAAACATCCAGATCCAACCCCTGGCACGGGGTTCCACTGTCCCAGGCTGCTCCCAGCCCCGTCCAGCCTGGCCTTGGGCACTGCCAGGGATCCAGGGGCAGCCACAGCTGCTCTGGGCACCCTGTGCCAGGGCCTGCCCACCCTCACAGGGAAGAACTCATTCCTGATATCCAACCTAAATCTCCCTTTCTTTAAAGTCCAAAACTGAATATCTGGAAAGATACACCAAAAAACTGGAGTCCTTTTCACCTCCTTTCCTGTTGTGTCATCCCCAAAGTCCTCCTAAGTTTTCCCCTTGGGAAGAGTGGGCAAGTCACCCAGAGGGGAAAAGTGATGCTGGTGGCTGTGAAATACAAGGCTGGGTGAACTCAAATAAACACAACTTTCACCAAAGCAGTCTGTGCCTGGTCTGAGCTGGAGACAGAGGGAACACAAAGGGGTGGTGGCAGTGGAACAGGAGAAACACCCAGATCCAGGGACGGGACAGGGGCTGTCTGAGCAGGGAAAACGCCACACTTCCAGAGATGTGTTTTAGATTGCAAACGTGGGATGGATTCCCAAAGGTAACAGTGCAACAAAACCAGACTGGGATGAAAGGGATAGAGGCCAGCTGAAAGGAGCCTAACATGGATCTGTGGAAATGAGCCTACATTTACATCATTTATAGGGAAAAAATTCCTTTCTGTGTCTGCATGGCTTCTGAACACTACTTCAGAGATCTCTCTAGCAGGGTTGTAATTCCCTGTTTTCCACCCATTCTTTAGGATGTCCTAATCCTTGGGCTGCTGAATATTCCCTACAGCAACTTTTTCAAAGAAGTCAGAAAAATTCTTTTGGGGCCTTTTTAATAAAGTGCTATTGGCATTTTGTAACTGCCCGTATTTCCTAAGGTATGAAATGAAAGCATTTCAGAAGTTCACAGTTACTGAGGCAGTAGGAAAGTGAAATTTTATTTTAAATCCATTCGTAAATCCTGCATGTTTATCATGGATTTCTGGCATGCACTCCAGCCAGTGTCCTGCTTTTTCCTGTCCACAGTGCCCCTTTTATCCAGGAGTGCCAGGGCTCTGGGCTGCCTGGCTGGCTGGATAATGGCCACATTCACCGGGACATTTTTCCAGCAGATCTGACAGCTAATCCAGGGAATGACGCAGTGAGACACCTCAGATAAATGGAGAGAAAGGAAAGGAGAACGGGAAATCTCACCAAGCCCAGGGGAGCCTCCCCTGCCTGGCTTTCTTCAGGGGGCACACGGCAGGTCCTGGCATTCCTTGTGAGCACCGGGACACTGGGAAGGAGCAAACAAAGCCTTGGCTTTGTACACAGCCTGGGCACAGAGGGTTATTTTCTTCTGAATCATTGTGGCTGCAAGGGCTGGAGACCTTGGTCTCAGTCATGGGGAGTTCAGGGGCTTGGAGGCAGCCCAGGAAGGGTTCCCAGCGCACTTGGAGCTGGGAAGGAGCATCACCAGGATGGGGCTTCATCCCTGGGACACCCCTCTGCAGCCAGGGAACCCCAGAATGGTTTGGCCTGAGAGACACCTTAAAGCTCTTCTCGTTCCACCCCTGCCACGGGCAGGGACACCTTGGGCAGGTGCTCCAAGCCCTGTCCAGCCTGGCCTTGGATGCTTCCAGGGATCCAGGGGCAGCCACAGCTCCTCTGGGCCCCCTGTGCCAGGGCCTCCCTAAAGACCTTCCCGCGGGCTGCTCCACAGCGGCAGCACCGGTGGGTTTGTGCCCCTGTTTGTGCAGAGCTGAGCTGTGAGGTGCCAAAGGCTTTGTGTGAGTCACTGAGCCCACTGAGCCCTTGGGTGCCCCCTCCATCCCTCTGTCCCTCCCTCCTCCTCCGAGGACTGGAGCTTCTGGAAACAGGAGCCAGAGGAATCAGTGATATCTGGAGTATCTCAGCATGGCAGCTCCTGGTGCTTCCCAGGGTACAAGTGAAACATCTTCAGAGAGAGCAGAAGGAATTTGTGATGTCAGCCCATAAATCTCCTGTCTCCTTTCCATCTTCAGCTGAAGGCAGGGCATCAGTTTCTGATAACATCTCCAAATTGCTGGGAGCAATTTTGCAGCTTGTGGTAATTGCAATCTTCTGTTGAATGCCTCTGAGCTCTTAATAACTTTGTAATTAAAGTGCAATTAACAAATTATCTTGTATATGTCAAATGGAATGCTAATGTTGTTGTTAATGAGGAGATAATTAGCTGGTGTCATGGAGAGACTCGTGGGGCATCTCTGAGCTCCAGAACCCTTTTGGCTCCTGTAGGAGGTTACTGGAGTTTGCTGGAGTGAATGAATGAGTGAATTGTCCTTCGCTGACACGCGGTGGAGCAGCCGGAGATACCCAGTGAGTGATCCAGGTGAGTGATCCCACAGCCAGGGAACGGGGTTCCCAGGCAGTCGCTTCCTGGGCAGCTGCCAGTGTTCCACAGAGGTTTCCACAGCACAACTGGAACGCTCGTTAAAACACATGGCCGGGCTTTGGGAAGGGCTTAGCAGGTGATGAAACCACTCAGCACTGTCCAGGCCTGGAGGCAACGCTCCCACTCCTAAAAACCCTGCTCAGCTTCTGCGTGGTGCGTTCCAGTCTCCCTCTCCAAACCCCAGGACACCTCTGCCCACCCCATCTCTGCTGGACACAGCTTCCCTCTCCAGATGCTGTCACAGTTTGTGTCTGTACCGTGGCAGTCTGGCAAAAATGCCCATATTTGTTAAAATTGGCTCCAGGAGCCAATCCCAAACGGAAATTGGGTATGGGCTGTTCCCTCGTACACCTGGGAAAGCACAAACCAGCTTTGGCAGAAAAGGGTGTGAAGTGGGAAGTCAGAGACAGGGCAGAAATGCTCCTAACTCCCCTCTAACAAGTCCTGCCTGCAGTGGTGGAGGGGTTTGGGTGGCAGGAACACAAAGAACTGTGGGCGGTACCTGTGGGATGCAGGAGAGGCCAGTGGACAATGGGGTAGGACCAGAAGTTGCCCACATAGCCCCACATGGCTGCCTGGGCACAGCAGCCTCTCACAGCTCCTGATCTGTGAGCTCAGCTTTGCTCTTGCTGACCCCAACAGGAGAATCTCCTTTCACCCACGTCCCCAGGCTCTTCCTGCCTGTGCTGAAACCTGCCCTGTACGTGATCAAACTGCTTTCCAGTTTCACTGCAGGTCAGAATCCCCTTCCCCACTGCCACAAGGATGTGACCTGGCTGAGGAAACCCCACTGCTCTTGCAGGCAGGAGGGCCAGGAGGGAAGCTGTGGCGGTGCAGTGATGCTGCTCTCACAGTCGTGCTCGTAGCAGGGGGACTCCAGACACCTTTACATCACTTTTGTGTAAAAAACTGGGCCTGAAGCCACACATCAGCCAGGCAAATAAACCATTACTGGAGAAGAAAGGAATTGCTTGTGGTCTGAAGCCTCGGTTCAGTCTCAATGACTTTAAATTAATGATGTGCCCCATACTTTCCTGAACAGCCGTGTTTTCCTGTCTTAGGTCAGCCACAATATCCTACAGATAAACATTTCCCCCCTCCCGGGATCTACAAAGAGAGGTGGCTTTGGGCTCCGTGTTTCTCCACAGACCCAGAGCCATAAATCGGATGTTTCTGCCGCACGCATTCCCTCCAGGACCTGTGAGACTGCACACATCAGCTAAGTCATATTTTACTGGGATTTTCTTTAATGACTTCAGAAGTGCTTATTCTTTCCCTCAACCAGCATTGCATGAATAACGTAATTCTACAATTAATCCTGAATTACTCATACACTGCACTCCATTTTCCTTTGCATTCAGGACAAGTTTTAAAAAGTTATTGCTTTCCCCCTCCTTTCTCGTTTTTTAAAGACTTCTTTAATCAGACCAAATGGGGCTTAAAAGTACTGGAAATGTCTGGTTTTCTTTCATACTCAGCCTGTTCAAAATCAAGCTAATTGCAAAGGACAAGGAAAGTGCTTTGCATTCATGGGCTGAGAGAAGGGACACGAGGGACAGGGAGTCCTTCACACATTTCTGATGAACACTTGGGGACAGGAATGTTTGAGCAACTACCTTGGGTCCCTGAGGGGTACAGAGGGGGTTTATTCACACGTTAGACCTGTGTTTCGTGACTGATCTCTACAAAAGTGCTCATTTTAGGGTGAGTTTAAGATGCCTTGAAAGCTGAGTGGATGCTCGGGGCAGGTCTTGAAGAGAGAATGGGATGGGCTTGAGGAACCACAGTAACCCCAGACATGGTCAGGGGCGAGGTCCCCAAACCAGCCAGGCCCCCAAACCAGCCAGGCCCCCTCTGTACACAAAGCCAGACAGGGCCAGCCCAAACCTGGAGCTCCCCCATTTCCAGATATTCCTGGGGGGTTTTGTCCCGTCTCTGTAGTCTGGGATTAAACGTTTGATCTGCTGGTTGCCAGTGAAGGGGAACACCTGAGTTCTCCTGATCTTGTCAGACAATGGGCGCTCTCTTCATCAGGACTCTCCCTGGAAACACCTGGGTGGGGCTGGGGGTGCTGCTGGGGAGCAGCTCAGGTCATTATTGGGTTATTTACCCCTGCTCTGGTCACCTGTGTGAGCCTCGGTGAGCAGACTTGGCTGTAGTGGTGTGGCTGACGAGAGGGAGGCAGGAGTTGGTTAAACCTGCTGGGGAGGAGAGAATGGATTCTCGTTTCCCGCTGAGCAAGGTAAATCTTTTGCTTTCTTTTTCTATTTTTTACAAGAATTTGAAGGATTCACGTTTAGCATCAAGTGCTTGGTGTGGACTCTGAGTCTGCCTGGCTGGGGACTGAAATAAGAGATTTTGCAAGTCACCATTAAGTTTGCTGGGCAAGAAGAGTAGAGGTGGCAACAAAAAGCTGATGGACTGAAAAAATCCAAATGTTTTATTTGAAAGTGCTGGAAAAAAAGTGGTTTTGGTCTGGGGTTTTTTTAATTGATGAGATGCTGGGGTGAAACTGATGTAAAAACTGTCTCCTGGGTCCATCCAGGGCCCCGTGAGCTGGGCAATGGGGCCAGGGTCCCACCACAGCTGGGTGGTGGATGAGGGGGCACCGGGGTGTCCCCGGCATCCCTGGGAGCGACCCTGGGATCTCAGGGCTCTGCTGCAGCCCCGTCCCAGGGCAGTGTCTGTGCTGGGAGCTGGCAGGGCTCTGTCTCCTGTCGGGGCTTTGCTGACACCAGCTCACTCCACACTCCAGGATCTGCCCTGGCTCAGCCCTGCCCGCTGCAGCGAATCCTTTGGGGAGCAGGGAGGGCTGAGCTCCTCTGGGTTTTTTCTGTTTAGTCTCAGCTGTTAGACTGAGTGGAGACTTCAGGGGCTGGTGAGAGATTTACTGGAGCTGGGCCGTGGGTATTTACAGCCCCACGAGCCTGTCCCAGGCCTGGCTGCTGAGCCCTGTGCAAACTCCTGACTTACCTGCAGTGAGTGTTCCTGAAATGGCTTCTTTGGGAGCCTCAGGCACAGTACCTTTGTAGAGCAAATCTCTTTTTTTACCCTTGGGGAGCTGCTGAGGTGTGGGAAAAGCTTTCTGGGTGTCCTTTCCATGGCCCCTGGAGACTTGGAGAGGTTGAGGTCACAAACTAATCCCTCCCAGTGCTGCAGGGCCTGCTTTTCTGCCTTCTCCAGGGAATATTTGCTGCTCCTTAAAGACCTGAGTTGTATGGTCTGGGTGGGAAGAGGCTCTGTTTCGCAGGTGACAATGTAACACCAAGGAAGTGGCACTTGCACTGTCTTGGGTTTTGTTTCCACTCGTGTCACCTGCTAGGACACTTGGAATCACAGGATCACAGTTTGGGTTGGAAGGGACCCTTAAGATCCTCTGGTGCCAACCCTCCTGCCGTGGGCAGGGACCCCTGGAGCCCACCCGAGGTGCCATGGACGCACGGGGTGTGTCCAGCTGTGCTCCCGCTCCTCAGCAGGAAGCTGCAGGGAAGGTCACGTTAGGTGACTTCCAGCTGCCTAAAAAAGCAATTCTGGGCATCAGCTCCAATTGAGGCATCTCAAGGAGGCCCCTAAATACCAAGGTGATGTGATAACAGCACTCCTGCAGTTCTTCTGAGCTACCCAGATCTTCTCTCCGTATTTGTTCGGGTTCCTTCCAGCCCAAATCACACCGTGATTCCATGATTCTCTGATTCTTATTACGGGGGTCCAAAAATTTCCAGAGACCCAGGAGACACACTTTATAACACACAGTGCCTAGTTGAGTGTTTGCATCCCTGTGGAAAGGCCACTGTGTCCCCCCCACTGCCACCAACCCCTTCATTTAACCCCAGTGTGGTTGGCTGGAATGCATGGAAAGGAATAAATTTGTACCTTGACAAGAATAACACTCGGCATCCGCTGCTCTTCCTGAGCTGCAGCCAGATTGCCCAGGGAGCATTTAGATGGACCAGTAATTATTCCTGCCTTGACTTAAAATAAAGTTTTCTCTTTCCATAAATATCTTAGCAGTGTAAACATCTCCCCTCCCAAGGGAATTCAGCTTTCTTTGTCTTTACTTTCTTCACATCCAGTCCCTTCTCTGCGGCGTTTCAGGTTTCGCACATCGTGTTCTGCAGCCACTTTGTTCTGCGCAGCCTTTGTTGCTGCCTGTTCTTCCTCCAGGCAATCCCTGTTTTATTTGTAGGGCATCTCTGTACATCACACACCCACACTGCTTCCTGCTGTGCAGCCACGCTCCACAGAGGGACCTTGGAAAGCCCTGGGATTGCTCTGTCAGGCAGAGTTCCCCCTTTGCCACCCTGGAGCTGGTACAGACCCAGCCAAAACCAAAAATAACAACCTTCAACCAAATCAATGGTCACTAGAAAGGAGAACTTGCCAGTGTATAAATAAAAAGAAAAAAAAAACAACCGGGGGAGATAAATGTGAAAACATCTGTTGCTTTTATTTCCACTTCTGTTATGGGAGCAGGAGAGGAAAGGACTAATTTGGGAACATCCTGGTAAGAAAGGGGGTTCATGTTCAGCTGAGTCTTTGAGCAAGGTCCTGTCAACCCTCTGATTTTGGGGAACAGCTTGGGGAAAGCTGTGACCTTCCCTGTTCTGTGCTGGGCTCCTTGAGTGCCTGCCCAGGTTCACCCACCAGACACTCAGTGTGTTGAGAGTCCTGAAGCAGGATTCAATGAGTCATAATTTAGGGTAAGGAACGCTTCAGACATCACCCAGGCTGGCTGGGATTTGTGAAACATGGTCCTTTTGTGTCTGTCCAGGTTCACGGGGGCAGACAGCCCTTGCAGGCTGTCTCCTTGTCCCCTACGTACCAAACTTTGGCTCTGTGCAGGTTTTCAGGCCCAGCCCTTTGTCCTCTAGCAAAACCAGCCCCAAACCCATCAATTCCCTTTAGAGCAGGTTCAAACCACATCTCTCCTGAACTTGCTTCTCCCCATCCCCCTTTTCCCTCCCCCAGCTCTGGTTTTCCCAACCCCAGTTCATCAGTTTAAATCGCATCTTGGTGTAAATTGATTTCATTGCAGCCCCTGCTTCCACCTCTGCCTCGCCGTTAAATTGTATCTTGTCTTAAATCAATCTTATCCCAGCCCTCAGCTGCTGTGCTTTATTCTTCCACTTCAATTGCAACTGGTTTAAAGGGCCCGGCTCAGAGAGATGCTTTTCTCGCTCAGCCTCTGCTGCCTTCTTGTTTCATTTCGATCACCTCCAATATTAGGCAGGGACATCTTCCCAGCCCTCACATATTCCCTGTCTAACCAGTTAATATTTCCCCTTCTCAGCTCATCTGGTTTTAAACCAATTGGATTTTTTTTCAATCTTCATCATATTATAAGTTGTTCTTTACTTTCGTGCCTCTTCCTGAACTTCCTTCTTCTTCCTCTGTGATTCAGCCCACAGAGGTAACTGCTGGGTGTCACTGGGCTGGGCTTTGCCACCAGAGCCATCCTTGAACGAGGTCCCTGCCTGGGGGTGACTCCCAGCGATGGCTCTCAGCAGATCCTGGCCTGGGGCTGTGAAAGGTCCCCCGAGGCTCTGGGGTTTGGTGTCCCAGGGTCTGGAGGAGCCGCTGACTCTTCTCCATGACGTTTATTCTTCTCCCTCAAGCAGAGCCTGCTGTGTTCTGAGGCTTCCCCTGGCTGTGGTAACCGAGTGGTGCCTCTGACCTCCCTCCCAGGCAGGTGTTGCCCTCGTTTGCTCCCATGGAAGAGAGAAGCCAGTCTTGGAGTTTAGAAGTGGGAACATCGTGAATCAGGAATGTTTACGGAAGCTCTTGGGGTGACCTGAGAAGCTATGCCCTGATTCTAGTGCTGGAAACTTTATGGAGAGTTCTGATTAAGAAATAATTTTTTTTTCCTGGAAATTGAGTGCTATTTAGGCTTTTGGATTTTTTTCCTCTTTTTTTTTTCCCTATTGTAAATGATAACTGGAAGTAGAACACTAATAAGCAAAACAAGCATTTGCCTGAAACGTTTTCTGACCTAGTTTTCAGTAAATTTGGGCCAATGTTTTTTCTCACTGTTTTTTGACTGTCAAAACAGAAAACAATTCTTTTGTGATAGGTTAGATCTTTTCATTCCAAAGGCTGTGTGTGCTCCTGCGAGGTCTAAGCAGCAGTACTGTCCAGTGGGACACATGCGTGAGAGCTCCGCAGATAGCTGGCACAGGGAAATGTGGAAAACCAATGCTTTATTATCATTAGACTGCAATTCATTTGGGTTTTTCTCGGTAAATCTTGTTTATTAGTTGCTTTTTTAGCAGGAACAATATTGCTCATTTAGCTGTGCTGCAGCCAGGCACTTCTGAAAAACATGGATGATATTGCAGGTCCTCAGGGGTCTGTGGAGGTGTCCTGGGCTTTATGACTGTCAGGAAAACTCAAGAGCCTCTGGATGGTTCTGCCAGTGCAAGTTTGCTTTGGAAAGGGAAGAGTCCCAAGGTGCAGGAGAAGGAAGGGCCAAACTGAGCCCTTCCAGCTTTGAGCCCCAGGCAGCTCATGCACAGCCGGGTAATGTGTGGCTGCCTTGGGACCTGGTGTCCATCCCTCGACGTCTCCAGAAGAATTCTCATTTTCTTCCCTGTGCTTTGGATCAGGTCCTTGCTGAGCCACCCCGAGAAGCTGCCAAACTCCAGTGCTCCAGGGTGAATGCAATTGGCTGGGATGTCTCTGTTCCCTCTGCTCGCTCCGCTAGGAAGGTGGAAGGTGCAATTGCTGTGCTAATGAGCAGAACCGGTGTGGGTTTTGGCACAAACATGACAATTAGAGTGTTCTGTGGTAGATCAGCAGGAACTATTCCCAGCCCCACAGAGGTGCTCTAATTGAATCTTCACTGAGTCCTTACATCCCAAAGGACCTGCACGTAGTAATCACTGTAATGCTGCACAGAGGGTCCCTTCCTAAAACACAGAATTATTTAATAGAGAAATAATGTCCATCAGGCATCTGGCAAAGAAGTTTTGGCCTATTTATCTCTGCCTAAAATCAGTGTATGCGTGATGATGTTGATGGATTCAGAAGGCAGAAAGACCTAATGGTAAATGCCTTTCATTTCTGCTAATGAAACACCACCCTGGTAATTAAAATGAACAGGCAGGTACACAGTGCTGCTCTGCTGGGATTGCACTGCACACACTGGTTTGCACCAGCTGAAGGCTGGGCCCAGTTTGGGGGAGTTTTGGACCCGTTGATTCATAAATGTTGTTCATACCCAGCAGTGCCTGGAGAAGGAAACTCTTGATGTCCTGCCTTGGTCACCGTGTCACAGGTGCAGTGACCCTGGCTGTGTGTAGGGCTGGAAGCGCTGCTGTGGTCATGCAGAAAGGTGACATTCTTACCCAAGGAGCTGGGGCTGGAGCAGCAACTGCTTTTTCCTTTTATCTTGGAGTTTCTGCTGGGACACGGAGGAACCCCTTGGTCTTGTGGTGCAGCGAGGTCTGTCTGCTGGAATAAATAATGGGTAGAAAAGCCAAGGTGGAGGGGTGGCATGGCTTTATCCAGCCCTTCTTGCATCTCTGAGACCCAGCTGGGTTTTCCTTCAGCCTCGCAGATGCAGCTGTGAAAGCACCATGGCTCCTTTGTGCGGCGATGAAATAGAGATAATGATAAATACTATCCCTGCTGAAATTCTTAGAAAACTTACCAGTGACTGCATCAGGGCCAAGATGTTACTGGAATGCCTCCCTCGATAGCTCCGTGTGCCTGGGTGCTGCACTCGGCACAGTAATTACTGCGTGAGACTAAAACCTGCAGGAAGGAGTAACGGGATATTGTGCTGGGAATTCATGTTTCCAGCATGTGAAACGCACCTGTTTTCTGTGGCTGTTTGGTTTTCCACAGGGATAGGGCGGAGGGTGGATTAGCACTGATATAAGGGATTGTTTCCTGCGTTCAGGGCAATGCCTGGTTCTGTAGGTGGGTTTTTGCTAGGAGATGCCTGTTCTTACAGTAATCCTGCTAAAGCAAGAGCCTTTGGAAGTACAGTATGGAGAAAAGGATTGTGCATGGCACGGGATATCGTGGGCACCAGCCCCACTGATAAATGGCTGAGCTGTGTCCTGTTGGTGCAGGCTGGCTGGAAAAGTGTTTGAAGGCAGCCTGGTCCTGATTTATAATCAGGCTTCCTAGAGAACAAATAAAAGCTATATGGGAGCGATGGAAGTGACTCAGGGGAGAATCCAGGCTGGATAATTGGCTTTCACACTCCCTCCCCACCACCCTCCGAGCCAAACTCGCTGACATCTTTCAATGACTTCGGGGCTGAACAACATTGTCCCACTGGTTCCCTTTATGCAAATAATTACCCGTGACCCATCCAGAGCTGCGTGAATCCGGGGGTGCTGGGGGTGTGCAAATATTGATGAATGAAGTGCGATTGTTCTTGATCCCGAGCAGAGGGCAGCCATTCCACCAGTCCCATGACCAGTTTGAAATGCCCCTTGTTGCTGTTAGGGTTGGGTGGGAGATGGGTTTTCCCCCCACACAAGGATTTCCAGGAGCTTGAAAAAGTCTCCAATTCCAAATGGGCACATCCAATTCAGACCTTGAAACATGAAAAATAACTCATTAAAATGGACTTTTAAAGGCTATTTATTTTTTGCTGTAGAAATGCCAGAGATGTCTGAGCTGAAGTTGTGTTGAGTGAAGCACCTGCAGTTTGAAAATTCAGCACTGTCTGCTTCTTGCAACTGCCCCAGTTTGGTAAAATTTGCACTTTGAATGAGTGAGCGTTTTGGGGACGGGCAAAAGGTGCAGTTCAGGTCACCAGGAGGTGTTTGATCAGTTCTGGGCAGCCCTGTTGGAGAGGCTGACTTTGCAGGGTGTTGAAGAGGCAGAGATGCCCCAGCTCCCTCTGCCCTGGAAAACAACCTGGGCTTGTTTAAGTGAAAGGCAGGGAATGTTCTTCTGTGGAAGGTGTGACTGGCTGATTCCTGGCCTTGGAATTTACCTGCCCTGGGAACAACCTCAGGCCAATGCACACAGCTGGAAGATCCCATGTGCTGGCAGGATTGCACCTGGACACGTGGCTTTTTCTGGAGGAAAGAGGGATGTCCTTTGCTCCTGGGATAAATCCACACCTCCTCATGCTGGGAATCCAGAATAGAATCCAGAAGTCCTCTGGTAACCTCAATTCCATCGGTAGGGACTGCCCAGCCTGAGGAAGTGGAAGACTGAGGCCCACAACCACCTCATCTCTCATCCCACAGGGTGGTTACAGGACAAAAGACCTTTCTTCAACATCTGGGACAAATTAGAGAAAAATCCCTGCCTTTCCCCACATCAGTAACTGCAGAGGGGAAAAGGGACAGTAGGAAATGGAGCAAGGAAAGGTTGATCACAGGCCTGGACTCTGCCCTCCAGCAAACGCAGACCAGATAGTGCTAAATAAAGCTGTTTCATAGTACAGAACAATATATTTGATCCGAGTCGTGGTATTCCTGCTTTTCAGGCAGCTGTTTCTCTTGCAATTATTTTTCCATGCCAATGACTTCTTGGTCCATGGGGTTCAGCCACCTCTCCCCTGCACGTGCCAAACTTGCATTAACGCTGGGAAGTTGTGCCTGTGCATGGAGAGGAGAACAGATCCCCTTTCTACTTTCAGGAAGGGTTTGTGTGTGATTTATGAGCCTGGAGAAAGGAGCATGGAATACTGGAGTGCCAAATTAAGGCATGCCCAGCAATCGAAAGGACAAGGCGAAATCCAGGAGGCTTCGGAATTAATTACTGGAACAGCAGAGCCGCCGTGAAGCGATGGGAGCTCACGGTAGCTGATCCAGCCAGCTTCAGGTGCAAAGGTGTATTTGTTCATGGCTCAGGGTTTTCATCTCTGTGCTGACAAGGCGATAATTCAATCCTATAAAGCAGCAAATTATCACTGCCTGCTTAGCATTAATTTCCCTCCCCAGTGGACACCATAAAAAAGGGAATGCTTCTCCTCAAGGCCTCAGTGAGGAGAATTTCCCATGGCAGCCATGAGTTACAACTCTGTCTCCAAAGGCATCCTGTAAATAACACATCAGGATCCTAATTCATTAAATAAATCTAATGCTTTACCCAATCCATAGCACCCAGGATCTTCCAGTCTCCTTCTAACGAGGCTGTCCGTGCTTTTCTCTCTCTCTGAGGTGTACCTGGAGCTCATGGCACAGGCACAGGTGGATTTATCCACACCTCCCCACCTAAAGACAGCAAACTGTGTCTGTACAAGCACCTGAAGCACTCCCAGGCTGTGGGGAGCAGGCCAGGGCAGATGTGGGCCAGACCTGATGTTTTCTGTCCCTCCAGGAGAGCCCCTCCCTCCCCAGCTCTGTTAGCAATTCCTGCTGCTGGCTGGCTGCCTGAGGGGCTGTCCCTAAATGCATGGATCAAACTGGAGATGCCCTGGCACTCGTTTGGATTGGAACAGACCTTAAAACCCATCTCATTCCACCCCCTGCCACGGGCAGGGACACCTTCACTGGACCAGATGGCCCAAAACCTCATCCAGCCTCACCTTGAACACTTCCAGGGAATGTACAGAAACCCTTCCTGTTCTGTTTTACACTCCTGGCCAGACTCAGTTCTAACTGGGCCTTAGCTCCCCTAACCTCATCCCAGCCTTTCCCTGTTTTCCTCCCAGGCTGTCTGTCCTCACTGCCACCCTCTGAAAGCTTTTTTTCCTCTGGGCTTGCTCAGAAGCTCCTTATCCATCCACGGAGGCCTCCTGGCATTTTTGCCATCCCTTGTCAGGATGCCTTCTCCTGAGTTTGGAGGAGGTGATCCCTGAATATCAGCCAGCATTCTTGGGCCCCTCTGCCCTCCAGGGCTCTATCCCACGGGATTCTGCTGCAGAGGTTCCTGACGAGGCCAAGGTTTGCTCTGCTGAAGTGCGAGGTGGTGAGGTCGTTCCTTTTGGGCATTACCAAGTCCTGCTGTGCCTGTCCCACCTTCTTTCCTTGGGAACCTTCACACTCCAAACTCTGTGCTGCACCTGGGTATTTTTGTGTAGGTGAGGTTCCTCCCTCTTGCACCATCCCATAATTCACGTTTGTCCAGAGCTGTGATGAAACCCCTCTGCTGCTGTGCCGGGGCTGGGCATCCCTTTATCCCGGCCCTGGGGGGAGCTTCTCCTGTCCTGGAGCTGAGGTTGAGGCAAGGGCAGATCAGAGGCTGCTGCCGTGCTCCTGGGGGCCAGCGGGGCTTCCCTGGATGTCCCCTGCCCCTGTGGGGTCGGCTCTGCCTTACCTCCAGCTGTTCAGGCTTATGGCGATGCCCTCAGCTGACAGTGCTGGGATTTGGGGAGTTCTGTGCCCTGCTCCAAGGCCACTCAAGGTTTTTATGTGCCCTTGAAAGAGAAGCACCCCAAAACCATGGGAATTTTCATCCTTTGGCCACATAGGGACACCGCAAGGTGGCAACGGGCTTGTGTGCACGTGAGAGGGCTTTGAAAAATTTAATTTCCTAAGAAAATGCTGAGCTGCTGTGAATATAATAATTAATCCTGGAAGATCTGCTGGAGCCCTGTGGTGTGTTTGTTTCTGCTCTAATTCATGCCGAAGGGGAGAAATTTTGCAAGGATTGTTTTCATTTCTAGCTGGATAATGTCCTCACTTTCTCTTTTCCTTTTTGATTAACATAAAAGAGCTAAAGAAAATTAGCTTGCTGCTGGACTAATTTGGTGGATGTTTCACCACGGAGCATCTTTTGATTGCTACACCCTACCCTGCTGTATGACACTGACAGGGAGCGTGGCAGGGTTTCCTGATTTACTGCTATTTTGGGCACTGCCAATTTGATAGGACTTCCAATTTTATTTTATTTTTTTAATCTTTTTTAAAGGCTGGGGGAAGTGATGGGAAGGAAAGAAAAGACCTCAGTCAGAAAGAGGCTTTGTATTCCTGGTTTTCCTGGTCCAGATTCAAGTGACATTTTCTGCTGAATCCATTACCCAGAGTGTACAAGTGACACGCCAGGTCCCTTTGTCACCTCTCTCCTTTCCACGGGGTGCCACAGCTGAGCCAAGCTGCACCCCAGCCCTGATAAACTTCATAATTACCTGCCCTAATAAAGCGCTTAATCTGCAGACATGGTTTTGCTAATTGCAGCAGGAAGTTTTGGCAGAGCAGTTTTCCTGCCGCTGTGCCCAGCACTCCCTGCGGACCCTGGGAACTGATACCCACCAGCCCCGCATCCCCGCCGGAGCCCGGGGCTTCGCTGAGTCCCAGCGATTCACAAGGAAAACAATTCTCCGTTTTCTCATTAAAAGATGAAAGAGAAGAGGCTTTGTCCCCCCCAGTTCTTTCCCCTCAAACACCGAGTGATAATTCTGCGCTGAAGAAGCCGCTCCTCTTTCATGGCCCCTGATTAGGAAAGACAATGGGATTAGTTCAAACCGAGTTGAGAGGCCTTGGTGACTCCTTTGCTGGCTAAATTGTGGACGAGGGTGGATAATGGGAGATTGATTAGGGTTAATAGACTTATTTTTCCAGGTCACCCGCACAGCACTCTGGGTTGCAGGGCTCCAACACATATTATTGCAAGCCATAAATCAAGGGGCTTGGAGGGACTTCAGGGCTCCCTCCCTCACTCCGGATTGTTGGGGAACAATCGCCTTTTGTGTCCCTGTTGCCAGTGCTACCCCTGCTGCCTCCCGTGTTTTGGCAGGGCCTGATCCTGGGGCTCGGCACTCCCTCCCCACTGGCCGAGCCCCTCGCAGGGCTGCGGAGCGGAATCCAGATTCCCCCTGGATCCGCCCCAAAAGGGCTCGGTTTGAACAGATGGGGACTGGGGGTAGGGAAGAGGGGCTGAGCTTTTTAAAGTGTGTTTTGTGAGTTTTCTGCTCGGGGATGAATGGGAACCCTGAAAGCAGCTCTGTGGGGCTCCCAGGTTTGTTTTCTCTCGTTTCTAAGGGTACCGAGCGTGTTCCAGCAGCTGGAACAACTGTGCAGGGCTGCCAGGCCCCCCGTGTCCCTCAGAACGCTCCGGCCGGGAGCTTTCCAGAGCGCTGGGGGGGAAGGACTGGCGAGGGGCAGTGAATTCCCACAAGGTTTCGGGCTGGTTTGGCTCCAGCGTCTGAACACGACCAGCGACAGCGCAGAGGGGTGAGCCCGCTGTGACCGGGGGCTCGGCTGGGGTGGCAGTGCCAGGGCAGGTTTGTATGTACTGGATATCACAGCACATGCAGAGGTTTAATTTGGGAAGCCCAAAAGGAATGTTTTCTAACAGGCAGGGAAGGTAGAAAAGCTCATTTGTGTGAAGGGCACAGCGGGGTTCTCTACTCTGTCTTACACCAGGACAAATCTCTGCTGCTTTGCTGGAGTTTTGTGCTTTTGCAAAATGTTAACTCTTCTGGTTTTGTATCCGTGTACCTTGATCCCAACTGGGAGATCCCATTTTCTGCAGCGGGCACAAGCTCAAAGGACATTAAATTACTGCACTGCAATTCATTCCACAACAAAGTGCAATAAAAATCCCCCCGACTGCACGGCCACGGTGTTACAAGTGATTGCTGCCATAAGCCCTATCATTAAGTGCCAGACCTGTGGTGAGTACTACAGCTAGTGGAGATTTTTTCCACTGGGAAAATTACCTAAAGGAAAGTGTCCTGTTTGCAAAATCAAAATTTTCCACAGGGAAATGCACTTTTTTGCTATTTTCCTCCCTTTCTGCCTTTGGCTGCTTCCCACATAGGCACTGTCACATCAGAAATTCCCAATTGTTGTTTTCTTGAGGGGAAAAATGAGGTTTATTGGAGTTCAGGAAGCTCTGTGCCTCTGCACGGAAATGCCATTCTCGCACACCTGATGCTGCGGCATTGGGATGCTGCAGGCAAAGCTCCTTTGCCTCAGAGAGGCATCACTGCTCCCGTGGCACTGCTGGAACCGGGCACACCAGTGCAGTTACTGGGAATTGTTACCCTCGTGGTGCCTGGAGTCCCATCACCCCGTCGGTCCAGGCCGGTCTGACAGCAAGATGCCCTCACTCACCAAAACCAGGATGTGCATTCCAGGGAAAGCGCTGAGATGATCTCCGGGTCTTTCAGGCTGGCATTAGAGCGAAGAGCTTTAACTCCTTCAGCATTGCTGCAGCGTGTGAGAACTGCCCTGGGATGATCTGATCTCTCCTGTCCTGCTTTTCCCGGCTTTCTCTGCTTCCTGCACCTTGCAATGCACCCGCTGATTGAAGTTCACAGGGATATTTTTCTGGCCATGTAAAGATGTGTGGAGGCTTTGGGGAAATGATCTTCTGCAAATAGGATATAGGATTAATTTCAGCGTGGGTCAGGTGTCATGCACTTGTATGGATTTGAAAACAAAAGGAGGCAGAAATAAATGAAAGTGCAGTGACCAGCTGGTGTGTGGAGATGCACCAACTGCAGCTGGAGGATCTTTGCTGGCGCTGGAATCATAACAAATAAATTACTGGTTTCTGGTAATTTTGTACAAAGATGATAAAGTACCAAAAAATGCCTCAGAGTGCTCCAGAGAGGTGTGTTCTACCTGACAGGAGGGTGGAGCCAGGTGGGATTCGGCCTCTTCTCCCAGGTAACCGTTGACAGGACAAGAGGAAACAGCCTCAAGCTGTGCTGCAGGAGATTCAGGCTGGACATCAGGAGGAATTTCTTCATGGAAAGGGTGGTCAGGCACTGGAAGGGGCTGCCCAGGGAGGTTTGGAGACCCCATCCCTGGAGGTGTCCAGGGAAGGCCTGGCCATGGCACTCAGTGCTCTGGGCTGGGGACAAGGTGGGCATTGGGCACAGCTTGGACTGCATGGTCTGGGAGGGTTTTTCCAACCCCAGTGATTCTGTGTAATTGATGTGTCTGCATTTGTGACTCTGAGTCAGCAAGCAGTCAAATGATGTGTCCAGGATCATCCAGTTATTCAGTGGCAAGGGCAACTTTGGAATTCAAAGTTGCTTCACTCCCTGGAAGGGTCTGGCAATGCCAGGGGCTTCCGTGCAGATCATGGAACCATAGAACGGCCTGGGTTGGGAGGGATCTGAAAGATCTGCTGGTTCCAACCTCTGCCATGGGCAGGGACACATCCCACTATCCCAGGTTGCTCAGAGGGATGAGTGCAAAGGAATTCAAAATCCCCCCCTAAACTAAAGCACAGTCTGCAGCATAACAATACTGCTCCTCTTGCCACAGGGATTCGCCATGTCCCACTTTGCAGCTTCACCTGTGCCTGTCCTGAGAACCCCCGAGTGCCTGCCCAGCAGAAACCACTCAAAGGTTTAAATAAATTTACACCGCTGAAAGGTGTCAACGCAACACAGGGAATGAAATGGAATCTCAATCCCGGTGTTGCACTGTGCATTGGGAAATCCAGGGTGATCCGTGGGAGGAACAAGCTCAGTGCTGGTGGCAGGGTCACTGCAGCCTGTCCCAGGCTGGGACACTGAGCGTTCCTGAAGCACAGAAGGTCATCCCCAGTTTAACCAGCACCATGGTTAATGATGGCTGGGGCCACTGGGAGCAGCCTTTTTTGTGGACTTCCCTCCCTCTTTTAGGCTGAGGCTTTAACTGCTCCCAGCCCCTGCTCAGGTTTGGAGCAGCCTCCCCAGGCACCCTCTCCTGGTGTGACTCTCACTTCCAAAAATGTCCCTGCGAACAGCATTTCCTTCCCGTGGATGTTTGTGCAAAGGAACCGAACGATTCCGGGTGCTGCTGGAATACGTTTGCATTTTCTTTATGCAGATTGAGAACTGCAAATAATTTTTGGCAGCCTTGTCCCGGCTCACAGCAGCACAGCACCGACAGAACGTACGTGAAGTCGATGACAACTTTATAATACCAACAAAGTGCAGGCAGATCAAGCATGTGTATCTCATGTTATGTCTTCACCGTGAAAGGAGAGGTGTTTCTACACAGAGATAATTACTCCAGATATCCACCTCGGTGTACATTGCAAACTGTGATAAGATAGTGTTACCTAAAAGGGACTGGCTGGCTTTTTCTTCCCGAGGTATATCTGGGCAAAATCTATAATTCTTTGTCTAGACAATGATCTCACAACAAGAGAATGAACTTCAATTAGTTGTTTTGATGGGAAAAACCTTTTGTGTAATGGAGACAAAGCCAGAGCACTTATGAGCAACCCTACAAAAACAAACCTGTGTGTGTATAAACACAGGCGATGGGGAAGGGGTGGCAACAGCAGGAGGATTTAATTTCAAAGTGTCACACAGTTGTTTCAGAAGCTGGCAAGCACCTGCCCTGGTGACAGGGGGAGAGGCAGAGTTTGCTGTTCTCTACCCACAGCTTGTGTCAGACAAAGGAAGGACAGGGAATGTTTGCCCTGCTTGTTCTGCCTCTGGAAAGTGCCAAGGGGGTCAGTGGGAGGAGGTGAATGCAAAAGCCACATGGCCACGTGTTCAAAGAGCTGTTGGGGCTGTGGCAGTGAAGTGCTGCTGGGGAGAGGAAAAGCTTCAGGTCCTCCCTGGTGTCCTTGCAGGGTAACGAGGGTCCCAAACCTCTGCCCTGCCTGTGATCATGGCCCCGAAATGCTCTTTAAATAAAACATCTGGAATTTAGGCTGTTTCTGCCCAGGGTGTGGGCACGCTGAGGTAGCTGCAGACCCCTCAGGGGGTGTCCCTGGACCCCTGGCACGGAGGAGGTGCCGAGGATGTCACACGATGCCAGTGAACGATGTCATCCAGCCAGCTGGGCCTCTCTGTTTCCACAGCCCAGCTCTGGTGGAAACACGACTTCTGGTGAGTGTGAATAGCACCTGGCAAAGGAAACCAATGCTCCAGAAACATCCTTGTTTTCCTTTTCCTTTCTGTGAGAAGGAGGAGGAAAATGGCACAAGGCATTGGCTGTTCAGTACAACTCCAGCTCTTGATTTTGCACTGTAACGAGGATCAGGCTGATGAAATTCAGTCTTGTTTGGATGAAATATAAGAAGCCCTGGTGCTCGATAAGATCTTGGTGAGACTGGTACTGGGTGTTCGTGTCCCAGTACTGACCAGAGCCCTTCCTGGCCCCAGACACAGCTTCAAACAGACCCAGAGAGAGCAGCATCCCCTGGACTGAACATCTCCCAGCTGGAGCTGTAACTCTGCAGCTTTGTCTTCTCACGGCTACTTCTCCCAGTGCTCTGCTGCTGCCTGTGGACATCCATGGACAGCGTGCCCATCACTGGGGAGGCCCACCACTGAGGAGGGGTGGGAAGGAGCACAGGAGCAGAGCTCAGCAAGCAGCACCTCCTCTGCTGGGAGTGCTGAGTGAGGGCAGAAATCAGTAAAGCTGCAAGGAGTGTCCCAGTGTCCCGTGGGACTGGCAGAGCTTTGGAAGTTAAGGTGAAGCAGTTCTGCTCTGGAAGTGGCTTTGCGTGCTGACAGTGCCAGCCCGAGGCACAGGAATGCTGGGTTCATTCCCAGGGCTGTCCCTGTGGTTCCCTCGGGGCTCAGGAACTGGCTGGAGCCCTGCCCAGAGAAGTCAGGCTTTACTACCGCATGCTGAGCTGAAAAGTGCCGGGAGAGTCTGGGCTGGGGCTGAGGTCGTGGCCGGTGTTTGCGGGGTGCAGGTGCCCGAGCAGAGGCTGTAATTGCTTAGGGCTCCTCTGTACACAGACCCCCCGTCGGTGACAGACCCTAAATGGGCTCCTGGCCCCCTTAAGGCCCTGCCTCCCTGCACTGGCCATGGTGGGAGCCGAGCCCCTGCCCGTGGGTGTCTCACTCAAACCCCGAGGCTGGGTGGTGCAGGAGGGCTGCGGCACAGAGGAAAACCAGGGAATTGCTGCCACAGGCATCCAGTCTGGAAAAGGGTGGTTCAGGGACCAGTCCTGTTGGGCTGGGCGGCGTTTGTCCCCGAGGACTGGGGTCAGGATGGAAGGTTGGGATTGTGCTGGGGATGACCCTGAGAGCTGAGGTGGGTGCAGGAGGGAGGGGCTGGGGGAGGTCGCTGTGTTTGCCCGTGGCTGCCCCACGCTCAGAGCGCAGGGAGATTCACAGATGTGGAGCTGTCACCTGCTGTGACACAGCCCGTGCCCTGTCAAAGGGGACAAACAGGCCCTGCCACACGAGTCCAGCCCTGGGCGTCCCCCTCGGAGCACTGACAGCCTGGCCCTGTCAGGCTGTGCCAGAGCTGTCCCACTGCAGGTTCATTCCCTGCAGAGGGTTGTTCTCAAGGCCAGAGGCAACAGGGCTGCTCTGCTCCATCAGCCCCGGGGCTCTCCCTACATCCCAGGACTGGTTTCTTTCCAGAGAGAAGACCCAGAGCCACCCTGACACCGGCTGTGTTCCCAAGGGACATCCCTGAGAATGAATGGAGGAGCTCAGTTTTCCATGTATTTTCTGAACCAGCTCTCACACCAGCTGCAGCCCGTGGGGTATCCACTGGGGAGGACCTTCTGCTCCTCTTCAAAGCAGAGCATTAAATACATTCCAGCGTCCATGTCGACTTTAGTGTGGATCAGATCATTCATCAAAGGTGACTTTTGATCAGAGTCCTCTCAGGAGGGTCCTCTCAGCAGGAAACTTGAGCCAGGGAGGGACAAAAGAAAGACAAGATGAGGAAATAATAATATTCTTTAAGCCCTGCCCTTCATTAATATCTTCAATAAACAAACATGTACATCTGAACGTGACTTCTCTTACACGACTGTTATCGCTCAGCTCTATTCCACATGAAAGCACACTTGTCATAAGCCATTTCAACTCCCATCCCCAGTTAATGTATTAGCACTCATTTCATTTGCATTTTAATGGCAAGACTACACTTTTCAAATAAATGACTGCACTTTATCAAAGGATTACTTCATTTGGGCTGTAATGCTGCTGTGCCGTGCGGGAATCGGGAGTGTGGAGGCTGGAAAAAGCCCTGCAAAGGAGACCCACTGGGTTCAAGAGCTCCAGCTCCATAATGAGGGGGAAAATAGCAGCACTGGAGTGTTCTGGCTGCTCCTCCTGGGCTGAAGGGAGATGCTCATTATGTAATTTCACTCCCACATTTTGTTCCATGCACAGGCTCCTCCAGGGAACATCATTAAGGGCTATAGGTGGCCTGAAATGAACCTGTGCATGGAAATCCCTGGGGTTTCTCTCTGCCCAGGCTTTGAATCTCCACCATGCAGCTGAAGCCTGTTCCAGTGCTGGGCCTGTTCCCGGCACATCACAGCAGCCTCATGTGGAGATGGATCAGCAGCCCTGGCTCAGAGCAGGGGAGAGCACAGTGGCCACACTCTGGGCTCAGCTGGAAGGTTCTGGGGGTAAAGAGCCGGGTGATAGACATAAAAATAAAATTAACCTTTACTTCGAGAGGTAGAAAGACATGCAAAGCTGCACATGGGTTGCTGAATCTTTGGGTAGCAAACAGAGCAAGAGAAAAACAGGAAAAGCAAATGGAGTCTGCGTGGGAGAGGCTCTGTAACGCTGCCTGAACAAGCGCTGCACCCCACCTTTCCAGGGGACACAAGCAGGAGATGTCTGGATGCTTCTGGTGTTGGTGCCTGGCTTGTCCCAGCATGGAACATCCCTTGGCCACACCAGGGACATGGAAGAGGGGCTGCAGCCCCTTCAAGGGACCAGTTTGGCTGCTGGGCTGCAGCTGTGAGATGCTGGAGGGAGACGAGTGTGGAAGCAGCCCCAGGAGGGGATTTGGGAGTGGAGGGAGGTGTGTTATGGCAGCACTGGGAGAAAGCTGCTGGAAAGGTCCACAGGGGCTCCTGCAGAAGGCTGAGCCTGGAGTAGGGGGGGATGCGGTGGGATTTGCCTGGGAAGGGGGTGGAAATCCATGAGCCAAGGCAGGATGGTCTTGAGGGCTTTTCTGACTGGTTGTTTTACTCTGAAGTCTTTTCCTTGCACGAGTGCTGGGAGGGTTTAGAGGGGGTGGTGATGTCCCCAGGGGCCCTTTTGCTCTCACGCTGAACACCTGGCTGAGTCAGAGCTGCTCACAGGGAAATGTGCTGTAAAGCTGCACAGGTTTGGTTCTTGCTGTGTAAGACTGGGCTGTGTACAAAGGTTTCTGTAGCTGAAAGGAAAATCTCTACCACCAAATTTTAAATTTCCTCCTTTCCGATGGTTGTAATTCCATTTATGAGCTTCTGCTTGCTGAAGAAAGCTGGTTCATATTGCCCCAGTGACTGGGTAGGCAATCAAACTGTCCTTAAACATCAGCAAGTTTTATTTTAAAACTTAAGTCAATCTTCAGCTTGAATTGGAATAAACGTGAGGTGTCAGGTTCCATTTGTTGATAGGAATGCTGTTGTGGCAAATATTGTAAAAAGGAAAAAAAGGTCTGTGGATTAAAGGCTGCATTAAGTGGGGGCAGGGCGATGCAGTGATCTCGAGGCATTATTTGTAGCCCAGGCTGTGATAATGAGGGATGCTGAGGAGCCCTAATGTGTGAAATGCTGGTGGAGATAATAGAAATCTTTAGCAGCTTTGCTTTTTTTTTCCTCCCCTTTTTTTTAATCTTCTGCTCCAGATCAGCCCGTTGCACTGCAAACCAGCCCCGGGCTGCCAAGGACACCCCCACTGCCTGCCTGCACCAGGGCTGCAGCCTGGGGAGAATCCAAGTGTGTCCCAGCCTGGCCAGTGACTGGAAATGCTCTATTTCATCAGGAGTTTCCGTGCTGGCAAAGTTTATCCAGCTTGGAGGTGAAGGATGGTGGGTGGGAGCAGCAGATGCTTCGGGAGAGGGTCCAAGCTCCGGCGGGTGCTCCTGCTGTGGTGAGGGGTTTCCCCTTCCTCGTGTCCTGTGGTGGCACCCTGGGAGTCCAGGGCTCCACTCCAGGGAGCAGTGAGTGACCCGTGGGGTTAAACTGCTGCTGAGGAGCTGAATTCCACATTTTGTACCTTTTGGGGCTTTTCCTGTTGGGATGTTTCCAGTCCGACGGGTCTCCGCTGGAAGCTGGGGCACATCAGACACCTCTCCTGTTTGGGGTTTTGTCAATACGGGGTGTTCCTATTTTTAGGATGTGCCTTCCCTCGGGGTCCAGATCCCTGCTCCTCCATCCTTCCTGTGCTGGGGAAGGAGGCACAGGCCAGCCCCACCCCAGGGCAGCAGCCTGGCTGTGTTTTGGCTGGGAAGAGTTGTGGCAAATGGGTTAAGTGCCCTGAGGATTCTGCAGAGAGCAAAATAAATTAAAAACTGGAAATTGAGGATGGCTCGGAGAGAGGGGAGATGGAGCCCACAGGACAGTGGGGAGAGGGGAAAGGGATACCAGCAGTGGGGTGCTCTCCTCCTGCCAGTTTGAAGTAGGTAGGGGAAGTCATGATGGAAATCCTGAGGTTCCTGCTAAATCTGCTGGTGCAGGGGCTCTGACTGATCCCTGAAGGAACCAAACACCCCCCGGCTGCAGCTTCTGGAGGAGAGCACGGACCAGAGGGCCTTGCTGGTAAAGTCCCCCAGTTCCAGCGTGGGTGGGGAGTGACTGCAGGGGGGACACAGGGAGGGACATGGAGCTCACCGGGCCTTTGTGGCACCCGCCCCTGGCGCACAACTGACCTGCTGCAGGTGGCTCTGGGGGGACAATCCGCACCTTTCCTGGCAAATCCCCAGCAATACCATGGACGTGACCTGTTGCTCATCAATATTTTAATTGTTACACTTCTGACCACATGCCTCAACTATTCCATGAACGCTGGCTCCAAATCCCCTGAACACGCTTGGAATAATGTCTCGGGCATGCACAGACAGGAATGCCTGAACTCCTGCTCGGTTATCCACAGTGCTGCTGAAGCCTGGGCTGACCGTGGCTGGCTGTGTTCAGACTACAAAATCCCTTTTGCACTGCCCAGGATTTGAGCTGTGTTGTTCCCGTGGGCTGCCCGGGGAGCTGAGGGACCAGCAGAGCCTGGAGCTGCACACAGCAGTGAGCTGCACACACTCATCCATCCCCAGAGGCGGGGGTAGGACACCTGCAGGGGCACACCTGGAGGAAATCCCTGTGCTGGGATGCTTGGCACGTACTCAGTCCTGTGCCTAATCCGTGTGGGATCAGCTCCACCTCTGCCATCCTGAGGGAGTTCTGTGTAACTTACTTTGCAGGATGTCAGTGGTGAGAGGTTCAAACCTCCAGGGAGAACTGGTTCAGCTGAACACCCCGGCAGTCTCGTGGAGAAACGGGAGAGGGATCCCAGCTGAGTGGGAAATTCTCTGTGCTATGCCTGGCTGAGCTCTGCCATGTGTGTCTGTAGCCAGGTGTGCCCCAGCACTGGATGCTGCTTGAAGGATGCCCCTGCCCTCCAAGGAAAACTTGTGCCTGCAATGAAAAAAGCAGCTGTGCCTGACAGGTTGGTAAGAAATGTGCTAATTAGGCAGGGATTTGGGAATAACCCTTATTTTCCATCCTCCAAAAGAGAGGATGACTTGGTCCTCGGAGCAGGTCCCCAGGAGAACCTGTCGCTTTTAATGTCCCCTTCCCCCCAAATATCCTCCTGTAACAGCGACATCTAAAACATGCCAGCAGCCTGTGGCGTAACTCGTGCTCTACCTACTGTCTGTGGTCCATGGTTTTAGATAAAGCCATCCCAGGAAGCTGAACTGAAAGCCTTGGGGAGCTCCAAGCACACTCTCAGCACAGTTGGCTTATCCAGCAGCCTTGTCAGGAAAAAAACAAACAAAAAAATCTTGGTTTGACAACCTCACCAAAAGCAGGGTCTGTGGTGACTCTCCCTCTTTGTGTGCGAGCCTGTGATTCCCTAATCCCTAAGTCCTAAATGTCCTGTTCTTGTGTGGTAACACCAGCGCTAATCGTGCCACAGGTCTGCAGGTTTGCTCTTTTAAATGTTGGCATTGTGTTCCTGCAATCTCATCCCCCAGGACCTGAAGCCTTGAAAAGTTAGAAATAAAACTCCCAGATCCAGAGTTCCCAGCCAGCTTTTTGGAGACTCCTGGGAGTAACGACACAGTGCCAGCGGATTTGAAGTGGCTTCAGGGTGTTGTCTCTCCCTCCCCTCTGTGACACAGCAGGCTAAGTTAGACCAGCCCAGCCGTGCTCCTGCCTGGCCTTGCCGGGCACAGCTCTAGGGGTGACTGTGCTGGGAGAAGGAAAACGCAAAGCAATGAGTGAATGTGCCTGGATTGTCATTAAAATGAAACTGTAACAGTGCTTTTGCAGCCTCCAAAATTAAGGCTACAGATGATAAAACAGCAGTGGTGCCGTGAACCTTTTTCAAGCAGGGTTTTATTCCTAACCCAGGCTGGGTTGGAGCAATTGTGCTGTATAACCCTCCCATTTCCAGAGTAAGAGAGCTCACGTTTAATGCGTTGCCTTATGGGGCTTTCTTTGCATCCTTAATGCCTCAGCATTCAATAGCTCTGTGCTTTGCAGGGCCCTGGAGATAAAAGAACCAATATTCCTTCAAAGGTTATTTCTAACACAGGAGTAGTTAAGAAACCATCTGCGCACAAATGACAAATTATTGTAATCTGAACAAAGAGCAGGAAAGATCCCACCAGTTGGAAACTTAAAAGAAACCGTAGACAAAGATGCAAAGATGGATTAAAAACGAGCTCTGATGTTCCCAAAGGCAGCCATGGGGCTAAGTGGTACAAATGAGGGAGGCTTCAGAAGCAAACTGGAAGCTGAATTGCCAAGTTCTCATCCTCCTCCCGGGAGCTGCAGTGCCCTGTGCAGCACTGCCAGGGCTGGGAGTTCTCTCAGCGCTCACAGCTCCAGTGGGAACTGTGTGCTCCTGGGGCTGATCCTGTCTCTGCTGTGAAATCACAGGGAAAATAGTCCTGCATAGTGCATTTCTCTCCTAATCTCGCTTTATCAGCCTGGCTGGCAGCTCAGCACATTGGCCTCTGTGGTGGGAATCACTGGGGCAGGAATTGCTTTCCAGCTTGGCTTTGTGGGGTGACAGAGCACAGTGCTCCTTTCTGGCCTGAGAATCTGCAAGTGTCGTTCTGCTCCTGTGTGAAAAATCCTCCGAGGCCTCTCTGGGCTGGGGCAGAGCAGCTTTGCTGGGTGGGTGAGCCGGGATGTGGCTCCCAGGATGGACTTTCCGGATTCCTGTGCCAAAGCAGCGCCTGGTACGGGGGCTGTGTTTGAGGGAGCGGCAGAGGATGTGCCCCGGGCTCTGCTGGTACAGCGTGCTCCTGGTGGCTCAGGAGGTGACATTACAGGATGTGTCTTTTGACATTCCCCCTCCAGGCTTTGGGAGCAGCAGCAGCTGTGATTCCTCACTGGAAGTGCTTCAGGTGACCAAAAAGGAGTTGCCTGCTGCTCTTCCTGCCGTGGTTTTTATTTGTTAGATATATCAGTGTGCCATGGGAACACGCTCCTGGGAGGCTCTCCAGGGATGGAGGAGACTGAAGGGAGAGGGCAGCAGGAAAGCAGGAGCCGGCAGAGGCAGGAGCAGAAATCCCTGCAAGCACAGCCAGGACCGCAGGGGCTCCTGGCAGCACTCAAAGCATTCCCGATAGAGAGGTTTGGGTGTGGAAATTCAAGCCAAACCTCCAAGGTCTGCTCAGCGTGAGTGTGAAAGCTTGATTTGGATTATAGTTGCGCTAGGCTTGCCTGGCACTTTGTCTGGTGTTAATCAAGCCCTTGCAGAGCCTGGCTTGGTTTTAGCTTGGCAGCAGGACCCATGCCTGGGCAGGTTTACCTTGGCTTTGCATTTCACTGCAGCTTGTGGATGGTAAATCAAATGTGGGATAAGTTTAGAGAGGGTCTGGGCTGAATCTAGTAGATGCTTTTATGTTGTTTGTTCTGAGTGGTGTGTGACAAGGTCATCCCATCTCATAAAAATAGCATAAATTTCATTTTTCTTGACTCCCACCAAGGATCGTGGGAGGAAGAGTTGTAGGGATCGCTACAGCCCTCTGCAGTGTGCAGGAGATAGATGGGACCATGTAAACACAATCAGCCACGCAATGGACCCCGTGCGGCCTCGCGAGCTGCACTGTCCCACACAGCTGCGTAAAGTCCTGGTTCTGCTGTATTCTGAGTCTAGGAACTGCCGTAAAGCAGGGCAAGAAGGTTGTGTATTAAATCAGCATAAAGTACTTGGAGAGTGATTAGTGCCTTTCTGGTTTGATACTAAAGTGGTTCTTCCGTGATAAATGAAGTCCCTGCTCGGAATGACGACATCCACTTGGGGCCATTTGTGCTCCATTTACAGTGACATGATGGTTCCTTGCTGCTGGAGCATCCCTCCAGGAGGAGAGGGACTCACAGAGCGTTCCCTGTCACCTGGGCAGATTCCTGCCAGGCTGCTGTGCTTTTCCACTGGTTTTTCTGTGCTGCTGTGCCTTCAGGCCAGCTGCTGTTTGCCTGGGCAGTGGTGTGGTGAAGTATTTTGTGGAGTGCTGTTTGGGACAAGGTCACCTGCTCTAGGTGGTCTCAAACCATACACGCATTGAAAGCTTAACAGATTGAAATTAAGAGGATCTTTACAAAGTTGGGGAACTTCTAATAAATCTGTTCTGTCTCTGTGTCCACAAATCCTTGGTGGAAGGTTTGGTGCTGACTGTTGGAGACCTAAACCCTCTGTTTACCTGTGGGACCTCCTCCCGTCCTCTCCCTGAGCACTCGGAAATCCTCGTGCACCAGAGCTGGGATCCAAGTCCTCGGTGCCACATGAGCCCCAGTGAGAGTCAGGACTCAGGGCCTCTCTTCACAGTGTTGCCATTCCACTGGAGAAACACTCCACATCCACATAATAAAGATCATACTTGTAAATGGAGAATCAGAGGGGAGGAGTTCTCAGTCAGATTTTAATGTGTCTCTCCTGTCTGGGCTGACAGAGGGAGTATCTCCAGAGCTTCTGGGAGCAAGGGAAAACAGCTTTCCATTGCAATAACTGTCTGTTCCAGCTCTGGTTTAGCACCCCTGAGAAATGCCTGTGTACACACCTTAAATACTTCCAGGCATATTGAACAAACCTGTTCAAATAACTCCCCTCATTAAACATGTCATTACCCGAGGTTAACTCTGCGTATGGTGCTCTGCTAGGGTTAAAGGAGGGGTGGATTCCTTGGATTTAAACCTGCCCTGACTAATTTTAGTATGTTCTATAAATAGCCTTCCCAAATACTTGAGCAGTTCGTGTTCTACTCTCTAAAGGCAGAAAAGGTTTCTGAGGTAATGGAAATCATGGTGATTAGTGAGGGCTGGGATGAAAAGAGGATATGAAAGTAGCACAGAAATCCTTTGATATATCACTCACTGTTCCTGAGGCATTTTCTTCTCCTTGTCTTGACTTTAAGTTTCTCTGTAGTATGTGAGTGAATCTACCTCCTAAATTCACACTCTTCAAAAATATTTTACCTTGCCTTTCTGTGTGCAAATACACTTTCCTCCTGAGTTGTGCTTGGAAGAAATGGAGAAAATGCTGTTTTAAAAAAAATCAATCTGAAAATATTGACTTCAATCTTTATAGAAACATTTTTAGACTACTTTGGGTCCCTGCTGTGTTCATCTAGGGAGCCATACACAGGCAAAATAATACATTCACTCAAGTTTTTAGCTACCAAGAATTAGGCATTTGTTATTAAGCCAGGTGTTTAGGCTGGTGTGGCCAGTGTTGCTGAAGGAACAGCTCTGAGCGCAGTTTGTGTTGTAGGGATGAATCAGCCCCCGGAGGTGCCTGAGTGTTTCCACGGACACAGGAAATGGTTGGTGGGATTGGACACAGTCCTTGGGGTGTCTGAAGACACCTCCCAGAGCCAGCTTAGCCACCAGGTCCCACACAAGGGGTGTGTGACAAACTGGGAGCTGCCGTTGCTCTGGGACATCAATGGAAGAGACACTCCCCTCCCGCCGGGGCCCCAGGAGAGGGATGCTCTGGGAATTTTAAACTGTGGCTTGGCACTGGTTTAGGCACATAAATCCCATAAATGAATCTAATGCTTAGACCCCTCAGCTTGGTGAGGATGTGCCTGACTTTTCCTGGCTTTCAGAGCCTCGGGACGTGGAGTGACACAGGTGAAATCCAACCCTTTTCTATTGCTGTTTGAAAAGAGCTCATGAATTTTGTAGGGCTTTGGGGAGGCAACTTCCATGGACATGACCTTGTGTGGACAACAGGATGTTCCCACAGGACTTTCAGTGTAGCAATTCCCATCAAAGCCTTTTGTCACTCCCGATGTCCTGATGGTCCCCAGCGATCCCGGGGTGAGGCAGGGCAGGTCCCCTCAGTCCCAGGCTGCTGGGCACCCACGAGGTATTTCCACCATCAGGGAATGGTGGTGCTGGATTGAAGGTTGGACTTGATGGCCTTAAAGGCCTTCTCCAGCATAAACAACCCCATGACTCTGTGAGTCCTGTGTGAGTGTGGATAGTGGCTGAGAGCAGCCTAACCCCACGGGAGGCTGTTATGCCTTCGAGCTGCGTTGCTGTGGTGGTCAGGCATGTCCAGGGAGATGCTCCGGGGCTCCTGGTGCACTCTGGCACCACTGCACAACAGTCACCCTGGTCACTCCGTGGAGAAATATGGAGAGACTTGTGTGGAGAAATACATCCCGAGTCTGCAGGCATTACTTGCAATAAAATACTGGGATATTTGGCTGGAAGTCAAATGGTCCAGATCAGCTGAAGTGGCTCACCAGAGGTTTCCCTACTGCCCTGGTCGTGTTGCTTCCCAGCCTTTGGGGATTGAGCTCATGGTCTCTGGAACAGCCAGCAGTGAAGCAAGAGGCGGAACCCAGACCCTCGGCAACACCTGTAGCAAACAACAAGTACATTCTCAAAGTTACATTGAGCTTAATTAAAGGGGGAGAGGCCTGTCAGACTTAATTTATTTTTAAAAGCCCCATCAAATTTAATTTGTGAGACCAGCTCTTCCATCTGCTTCCAGGCATTATCTGTGGAGTTCAGGAGAAAAACATATGTCTTGTGGTTAATAAGAATTTGTTTTAATGGATCATATGACTGGGTGATTAATAACTGCTCAGCTCTGATTGTTCTCATTATAAGAACACACAGCCCCGCTGCCCGGCCCCAACCTATTGTCGTGAAAAGAGATCATAAAACGGGAGATGAAAAATTCCTCTGCTTGAGATGAAAGCAAATGGATCAAGGACTTGGCTGCACGGAGCTGCGCAGGGAAAGCGGCTTCCTATGGTTCCTATTATTTCTCTTTTGGGATTATGTATCAGATCATCAAATGTGCTCCAAGCGGGGCACTCCAGTTTGTGTTTAGATGCGTAACTCGATCTGATGTCTGGCTGCCAGAGGCAGTGTTGGCATTCAGGGGGTCCTGAGCAAATCCCTCCTTTCCACAGATTCCTTCTGTAGCCTTGGGCACATCCCATAACCCCTCCAGAAATAGCATCCATGAGGAAATATCCCCAGTGCACATCACAATGACCTCACCAGATTTTCCTCTTTCCCTGGCTTGCTCCTGGTTTTAACTCCATGTCACTCTTCCAAGCCAAAGCTCAGCACCTCCGGAGAGCTGCACCACGTTTCCACGAGAGCAAAGGGATGAGAACGTGACCCTGCTGCTTAGTGGCCAGCTCAGTTCCTGCAACAACCAAATCCAGAGCGATTCGTCCTGTTTGCTTTCCTGACACGCTGGCTGCCTGTTGGAAATGCTGGGAGCTCTGGTGCTTGGCAGATATTCAACCCAGTTACTTCAGAGGAAATTCCACGTATTAAAAGAGTCCAGTGATTAGGTTATCATCATCTCCACTTCTCATTTGCTCTGCTCACAATGAAAGCTTGCAAGAGAGAAATTTATTTGGTTGTTTTTAAAGGCAGGGGTTGAATGTGCTCCCGGGCAGGAAATAAAGAGCCATTATTCCCTCGGAGCCCCCGGGGGGATGGCAGGCGCTCAGCCATGGGGTCCCAGGAGCCATAAAGCAACACAAACCGGAACAGGGAACTGGTGTCGTTTGGGCTTTGATTTGCTTTTGCAGCGTTAACCTCACGTTAACCTTCAGAGCAAGAGGTCAGGGAAAGGTTGCAGCCTCAGATGCTGAAAAAAGGAGCTTTGCCTGTCTGAAATGAGCAGTTCTGCACAACCTATGGAGTTAGCCTCAAATAATAATAATAAAGAAGAAATTACTCCGTGAATAATGTTTCCATTTCAGCTAAGAATCCTCATCCAATTTATGTGCAGAAGGAAAAAGTAAGAGGTGCTTCAGAGCAGGGAATAAAGTCAATGTTCCCCTCCAGTGCAAAGAGAAAAATAATGTTCTCTTATTTTTTTAGAGCATTCACCTTGCCCTTCCTGTCTCCATGGCCATGTGCTTGTGCAATCCTTTAATAACTCCCTTTTAGCTCCTGCTGCTTGGAATTATCATCTGCCCCGAGATCTTCCTTTCACACAGAGCTGCAGGAGAATGTGGGCACCAGGAATGAAGTGTTAAGGCTCTGATGTGGGCATGAAACCTTTGTAGAGCAACATAAAAATAGCAGTGATTGCACAACTGCACCCATGAAAGCAGAAAGAGAGGGAAAATCTTAGAGCACACACAGAACATTTCAGTGTCAGCTTTGTTGTTCCCGTCAGGGATGGACAGATGGGGCCAATTGGATCAAACTGGGAAGTTCTCTGCCAGGCTGCATCCGCTCATCTGCTCAGAAATATTGGGTGGCATCTGGCAGCTGGGGTCTCCTGCTGCATCCCTGCAGTGCCACGGTGACGAGAGGGGTTTGTGGGGAGCGAGGTGCAACAAGAGGGGCAAAGTGGTGGGGAGGGGACAGGCACTGCTGAAGGGTTGGGAAGGGCTGGATCAGCCTGCGGGATCCTCTGCATCCGGGTGTTACCTCAGGTGCTGCGCTGGGGCAGCCCTTTTGCACTGGTGAGAGTCTTCTGCAAGGGTTAAGCTAGTATTGAGGTGTAAACTGTGTTATTTATTATTAAACTACAGCTTCTTTGGGACCCCTAAATGTGAGTAAGTAAAATATTTGTCTTCAGGGAGATACTTTCACAGAGGGGGAAAAAAGGAGGATTTTGTTTATTAATTTTTTCTTGTAGAACGGATTTTTCATGCTAAAAATAAATCTGCTAGACATATGTGGGCCCAGTCAAAAGTCCTGCTGGACAAAGGTTTCTGCAGCATGGAGATGGTGTGGGCTGGCTCTCCGTTTGGACTGTTAGTTGTGATAACACCTATTGCCCAGATTCTTGGTGGAATGTTCCTGCCTTATCACTGAGTTCCTGTCGGTCAGGATGGGATTCAGATGCTGGAGGGGATGTGTTTGTATCCAGGGCACCAGGAGATGATGATCGGTTTGTATCACCAGGAGTCCTGTGTTTGTAGTCAGCTCTGTACTGGATCTCTTCCCCCTGAGTGTGGGGGAATCCCCACACTCCAAAATTTCACAGCTCTGTACGTTGATGATCCCCCTTTTTATGGGGATACGGCCGTGCCCGTCCCCCCAGTTCCCTTTGAGGTCCAGTGTCATGTAATGAATAAGCACAGAACGTGGATCTGTTTGGGAAATGCCGTTTGTTTTAAATGAAATACTTTAAAGAAGATGATGAGTTTAATTACCCCATGGAAGACAGATTTTGTTGTTATTTAAAGTTTTGTTTGGGCTCCTTTCCATTTGTTTTTGGTTTGTTTTTCATTTTATATTCCACTTGCAAAAATGAGGGAAGTTAAGAAGGAAAAAAGAGGAAACTGTTCTGTGGGTATTTTCCCAATCTTTGAAAGAGGGAAAACTTTAAAGAGGAAGAAAAAGAAGGGAGAAAGAAAGGAATGAAAAGCCAGAATCCTTCCAGATTTAGAGAACAACCCCAAAATGACGCCTTTCAAAATGAACATTTATCATTTTGTTTCATTTTGAAAGTTTTCATTAGAAAAAGAATTCAACCAAATCAACTACGTTTGTGGAAACTCCTGGGTTCCCTTGGAAACCCCTTTTATTTTTCATGGCTAGAACTTTATGAAGAAAATTGTAACCACGTCGTAGCTGTTGAACTGCCTGAGATTTATGAAGCACGTTAATCAATCACCTCGTCCTGCAGGTGCAGAATTTTATAAAAAGCAATTACGGGGAGATGGAGTGATGCCAACCCCAATCCCCTCTCGCCCCCACAGCCTGAAGTCAGCATCTTCCCAAAGCCCTCAGTGCACAGAGGCCCCACAAATCACTGCATCTGGGGTTTTGATCCACATCCCGGGAGCATCCTGGCTGCCTTCACAGCATCAGCTCTCTCATGTGGTGCTCTAAGGGCTCTGCTTGGGTCCCTTGGAGGTTTTTCCTGCCGTGGCACTGGAAGGACTCAACGGTTGGCCATAACTGGGCTGCAGAGGTTCCCCGAGCACTTCTGTCACTGAAAATGGGTCAATAAATTCCTCTTCTCCCTTTCACAAAAGGTTATGACATTTTTGTAATGAAAAATCCTTAACCTGATTATCTTGTTTCAAATTAATGGCCCTTCTGGCTGTGAGCGGGTTCTTCTCCCCACGATGCTGCTCCATAGGGAGGACTTTTTTCAGACTGAAGTTTTAGAGGTGTGCTTTGGTCCGAGCAGCTGTTCCTGCGCTCGCCCCGTGAGCAGCCGCTGTGTTCCCACCCCTCACTCGATGTTCTCCTCATTCGCACCCTGCAGCTTGCAAAAACCACCCTGGAACACGAGCCCGTCTCCAGCCCTGCCCGTGCTGCACACAGCGTGGACACGGTCTGCCCTGGAGTCTGGACTGTGGCCTGTCCATGGATGTTTCCTACCAAAAGTGAGAAATACCCTGGGAAATGGGGGGCTGCATGTGCCGGGTACCTCATGGTCATTCCCTTCGCAATCTGGGGTCACTCGAGCATCCAAATGTTCCGAGCTGCTTGTGCCATCCTTCACAGGGGGATTTTTGTCATCAGCTTCACAGGGGGAAGAGGAAGGAGCAGAACTTCAAGGTCGTGGACTGGTGTCCCTCGTTGTTAATGCAGCAATTTCTCCGGGGTTTGATAACGAGGACTATCTCTGCCCTCCTGGGAAACCCCTGCTCTGCACAAGTGCCTGAATAAGGAAACCCCAGCCTGTTTCCAAGTGATATTATCCCTGAAAGATCAGGATGCTGGGAAATAATTAACTGTCAGACAAGTTGCTTGTGCCGCCTGCCCCCTGTTGCCAAATAAGGTTTGGGGGGCTCAGATCCGATGCAGAATCACCGAGGCAGGGGGAAGCTGTGCCCAGATTAGATAGGAAAAACTTATATGACACAGGAATTTATTACTTAGTCCAGTTTACAGGAGGTCAGGAAGAAAATAACAACCAGATACAGAGTTTGAGTGTAATGCGGGGGTGTTAAGTCTTAATAAATTCTGTTGCTGACTTTGTGTGATGGACAGGTTTATCTCCGTCAGGCTCTTTTGTTGCTTCCAGATGAATCTTAACCAGCACCAATCCAAAACTTTCCTCCCTTTAATAAATATCAATAACTTAACACAACCTCCTCTCCACATCGTCTGGCAGCAGTAGGAGCCCAGGCCACAGTTTTACTGGGGAAATGGTGTTTTCAAGGTGGAATATTATGGCCAGACTGGATAAATATCTTGCATTTCCTTATATTGTCTGGGAACACGCATGGAACAGTTCCCAGCCCACTCCTCAAAGGTTTTACAACATTGAGAGGCCTCCATAAATTTCAAGCAGCCAGGAAAATATTAGAGGAATGTCTTAAAAAGGAGAAGGGACAAGAAGAGAGAGGAGGGCAAAAGCAAACTCATAAGAAAGCATCAAAGGGTATATGAAGAATAAATGGAATGTGATTCCGTTGGGATGTGGGAGACTCCATCTCTGCCTGTTATACAGGAGGCTTCTTGATTAGCTAAAGATGTCTTATGCCTTGGTTTCCCCTTTCTAAAGGAAAATTTATAGCACTTTATAGGGAAAAATAAATATGCTCTCCTGGGCTCTCTGAGCAGGGGAGATGGAGGTGAGGAGAGGAGGGGGTTGGAGTCTGCCCCGGGATCACCTGGATCAGCACCCTCTGCAGCAGCTGGGGCTCGTCCAGCTGAAGAAAATTCAGTGGCCACAGTCTCATCCCTCAGTGTCCTGTGGCGGGGAGGGGGAGGATTCTGCAAACTGAGCGGGCAAAACATCATTTTCCTCAGGGTGGGGAAACCTGGTCCGTGGGAGCTACAAGAGAGCTGGAGAGGGACTTGGGACAAGGGCGTGGAGTGACAGAAAAAGGGGGAATGGCCTCAAGGTGAAGGAG